>JAPDSC010055954.1:1482-16499 GCA_026290005.1 Latrodectus geometricus | reverse complement strand
TATATATATATATATATATATATATATATATATATATATATATATGCGAAGAATAATTTCAAAAATGATCTAAAGCCCTAGTTTTTGTGATTCTCACAGGTTAGAAACTAAATTGAAAATCTTCAAGGAAATTCCTAGTCATCTATTAATAAAAAATATCTGTTAAGAAACTAAGAGTACATGATTAATCAAGTTATTTTTCAAAAGGAAATTTTTCACCCTTTTTATTCTATAATAAAACTTTATTGAAGCTTTATCATTTTTGTCATTAAATATTTCTCCGATTCATTCGTTTTGTATATTATATTTTAATGAAATAATAACATTATAACATTATTTTTCGAAATAATGAACTATTAATAGAGCAACTTTCTATTGCAAATAAGAGCTGAAAAACAGAACTGAATTTTTAAATATATGCGTGAAGAACGGAAGAAATTTCCGTTTTTCTAATTACATTGCCTCAGGAACACGCCCACGAATTGAATTAATGATGGTCTTATTTGTTCAGAAACGGGTTTAAAATTACTTCCTGCATAAAGAATGTATTTTTGATTTCGTTAATCTCTCCTTTCACTTTTTATATTTTGATCGATGCATCAATTGCAGATAACGCGGGAAGCATCCGCGTGTTTATTTTCTCTTTAAAAATAGATTCTTTGTTTTTTACCTCAAAGATGCCATTAATAAACAAGAATAAGCTTTAAGTAATTCTCTACCTAAATGCGGAAGCATTTTGTAAAGAAACAGTTTTTAGCAATTTTTTTACAACGGGAATAGAATTTTTTTTAATCCCTTATTATATTAATTTGTCATAAAATACAAAAATGAATATTATCAAAAAATTTAAATTATAATTTGCATTGCAAACTGAATAACTTTATTTCTAACGAAAATAATTATGTTAACAAAGAGGTATGTGTTGTCACAAAACTTCTTGTAAAAATCGTACTGGACATTATTTATAATTTATCACAATTTGTATAATCATTTTGAAAATTATTATTTACTGAAAATTATTATTAATAAAAAAATAATTATTATTAAACTGAAAATAATTACTGATTTTAGAAATTTTGCTTGAGGGAAATGTTTTTATAAGTTAATAAAATGTATGCAACAATGTGAAATGATTCTTACTTACACCCAATAAATAAGTTATTTCACAGCAAATTATATCATACATAATTTTTTGAAAATAACAATACCTTTAATTTTTATGAAACTAAACAATTTGAAGTTTATATATATGTGTGACTATATACATATATATATGTAAAGACTATATATATGTGTGTTTATGTATGTATAAAATCAAATGAATTAATTATACAATAATATGAAAATTGTTCATCGTTTGATAAAGCAAAGTTTTAAATAAAATAATCAGCATAAAAAGATGCAGAAAATTCAATAACACTTTCGGAAAAATGTAAATAAAATACATTTTCCGAAAAAGCTGATTAAATTTGCATTTGATTTTTGTTTAGTTACAATAATGCAGAAATTCAATTACACTTTCAGAAAAAATGCAGATAAATTACATTTTCCGAAAAAATTTTTTTGATTAAAATTGCATTTTTAACTCATAATGTCTTAGAACAACTCTTAAAGTCATTTTTCTAGCCCCATTTTTAATTTAATGAGATGCATTGCGAAACAAAACTAAGTTTAAAAAAATGGCAACTACGAGATGTTATTGAACTTAGCATTACGTAAGATTGTAAGCACTTTCTTAGAAACATTGCAACATCTTGGTGAGAGTAAAACGCAATCTGTAAAAGGTTTACCTCTCAATAGATAATACTATATTTTGAGCAAAAAATAGAGGCTATTATAACATAAATCGTTTTTTAAGTAGGCATCTAATTTGCTTAAGGAAGCCAGAATTAACAGACAAAGTTTTTCAACCATACAACTTTAATCCACGTTATTCCTTCAATATTTTATGGTTGACAGAAAAAATGGTAAATTCAAATGAAAAATGTTTTTTTTCTTTCAGAAACCACTCTTACACGATAAAGCTGTTTTGTTTCTTCCTTTTGTATACTCCATATCTGCTAAGATGTTTATTTTTAAATTCTTCTTAAAGAGGTCGACAATCTTCCTATTTCACTCAATTTCCGGTTCGCTGAATTCGAAAAACGATCACGCTGAAGGTGTTTTTGAACGAAGGTTATGTTATACCCTTGAGACAAAACTCGGATGACTGTTTTTATGAAGAAAGACAGAAGTTTTTAACTTAAATATTCATTAGTACGAAATAAATTTTAGATCCCTAGCAGAAAGTATATAAAAAATACATACAGTCAACCAATAAAATTAAGATATGTGTTTGAAATAAGTTAATGATATAATATGTTTAATTGAATTTCAAATCTTTTCTTGATATGCTTCTAATTCAAATTTTAATTTCCTTTGATATGTTTTCGATTAGATTATAGTTTACTTTTCTGTAGTATTCTGAAAACAAGGGGGGGGGGAATGTTAGAATTCGTAGATGGGATTTTTATTTCAGGTGAGAAAGATTATTTATTTCTGCCATGTGGTCATTATATAAAGAAGTAAATTTATGAAACTTTTAAGAAAAAACTTAAATTTAAGGATAAAATCATGTGTAAAGGTTGCTTTGTGGTCAAGCAAAAGGATTTTTATCTTTAAGCAAAAATGGTAGATCTTAGAGGCTGATAATATCAAAAGGATATTTCTCATATTATAATTGAGTTACATGCATAAGCTATAAGTATTTAATTTAATATTATTGTATTGTAAGAAAATAGAAAAGTACAAGTAAAAATAAGGTTATCAAATTTTTGAAAAGAATCAGAAATTATGTATATTTTATATAATAAATATGAAATATGCATATTATTTTAATAATAATGAAATACATATATCTTATTCAAATAAATTTGGATTTTATTTGAATAAAATGTATATATTACTTTTTAAACATTTATATTATTTATTATTTTTCCCTCGTTTGCAGGACCCAAAATTAAAGAAAGAAATGTACAATAAACTTTCTATTCAATTTTTGGGCCCCCTCTGATGTAAGAACCCAAGGCTTGTATGCCCTTGCCTTAGTCAGGCTGTGTTCATATCTGAAATATTTAATGTTCTCAAGATGATTAATGACTCGAAATCAAGCCAAATAAATATCTCCTACAGAAAACCTAAAAATCTTCAACGGGCAACCGGTTCTTTTTCGTGCTTCCAAATTAGGTACTATGAGATAGAAACATGAAAACTAGGCATGAAACAAGACATCCAGAGTTCTTGTCTGCTTATCAATAATAAGTGATTATGAGATTTATCTCCAGAATTTAATAGCGAAAAATAAAATAATTGAATTTTAAAATTAAGGTAAAAATTACCGTGTCATTGTTTTATGTCAACTTTGTTATTAAAAAAATAAACAACAATAATTAGTGTTTCACAAAGTTAAGAAAGAGATGTCTTAGTAGAAAAAACAAATAAAATGCAGGAAAAAATATCTAAAACTTAAAAAAAAAAAAAAAAAAAAAAAAAAAAAACTTCTAAAGGATTTTAAAAGATTAAAAAGAAAAAAAAACAATATTCCAAGATTAAAGTTTTAATATTGTTATTGTTGCAACAGAGTTATATCAGTCCTAACATCGTAAATAAAGGTGAGAATATATTTGACCTCAAAGTAAAAGTCTCATTTGAATAGTGATAAACTTGGTATTAGAAAATTTACTTAATTTAATATAGGGATTCAAACTTGATTTTAAAAATATCATGATAAAAGTTCATGAAAACAAGCTATAAAAATTAAAATTGCCTTCAATCACTTTGAAATACTTCCAGTCTGTAGTATCAAAACAATTTGATTAAAAGAAATGGAATTTTTCTTTTGACTAACAGTTTAAAAGTAGTTTTTTCTTTTGAAGAGATGTTAACATAGCAATGGAAACTGCTATAATGGTAATAAAAATTAAAACATAAATCTTGAAGACATAAAATGAGAATCAAGTGGCTTATTCCCTTTATTCATAAAAAGCAATGGCTCCAATTTGCAGTACTTGTTTTTTCTGTTTATAATTTCTAAGTAACAGGCAAAGTTTAAATTTTTGTATTTTCCTCTCTATTATTAATAGTACTTTCATTTTTGAATAACATAGAAACTGAATTGTAATTATCTCTGTTTCATTGATTTAATGTTTAGTGATTATCTTTTATTTTATTCATTTTTAAAGTACAGTCGGTAATCTAAATTTTTTTCCAAATGTGTAGTGCTTATAATCGGCAAAAATAAAGGTTTGTAACATAATTTAATAATTTGGCGTTTAATTTGTTACACATCATGTAATATTTGTTTTAATCTTATCTTTTTAGGAAACATTTTTTCATTCTATTTCTTCGAATTGTCAGTTTTATTATTAGATGGTATCTTTTTAGCATGATAATCAATGAACTACAGCATTCAAGTCAGCAGTGTCAACAATTATTTTACTTAAAAGTCCTGAAGGAATGAGTTGGAGGTCACGGATAAGGAGGAGTAGAGGTCGACGAAGGTTGAGGTCACGTGATGTATATTAGAACGGAGGAGATATTCATATACATGTTCATAATCAGCTAAGAGAATTTGTATAAAAATCATTTCTGTAATTCGAGAAATAAAATATGACTTTATATATACATATATATATATATATATATATATATATATATATAGTAGATGGTTACAAAAATCTATTTTCCTAGATTACTGTGGAAACAGCTTTTGATTGAGTTTGTATCTCATCATTCTATTTACAGTCTTAACTTAAAAATACCAAATTTTGTTTGCAATTAGATTCCATTATTAATCCAAATAAAAAAATTCTCTGCATCATTAAAATAAGCTTCTATTTAGATGCATCAATTCATAAACACTTTTCAAAAATTCACCACTGATAATGCTGGAAATGGACAAAGACTAAAACAAAAACAAAAAATACTTCTCTTGAGAAAGGTTCGATATTTGTGTTCTTGGTCAATTTTCAATTAATAAATTCACACATTGACTTAATTAAATGTTGTCATGTTAATTATAACAGTACAGAACTACTATGGGACTAATCTTTAAAAGGAAAATGCCTTCTCTTTAGATGAGATATCCATGTTTCGACAGAGTGTATCTAATACATTGTTGCTTTTTTTAGCGTTTTCTGTAGTCAAGAGCAAATGACATTCTTTTAATTTCTCAAGATTATAAATAAAAGCTCGAAAACCATAATTAGTTTTTCGAAGTTTCAACTTAGTATTAAAACAAGTAGCAAAAGTCAAAAACTGTTTTCACAGTTATAAACCACGATATTTACTTTTCAAGTTACTCCAAACTAGTTTTTCTGTTGAAACTGTAAAAAAGTAAAGAAGAAATCTCTGAAAACACACTCATTAAAAAAATTATAACAAATGTAATTTTAATCTTAAATTATATATTGGAAAAGGAAGTACATTAATTTGATTTTAAAGATGTAATGAAAACAAGAGATTGAATAAATAATCAACTATTCATCAATTAATTAATAATATTGGTTCCCTTTTTCTGTGAATTAATTATTAGTAAAATATGGTTAGCTTAAAGTTTCTCTAAGTCTATTCAGAGCTTAAGTAAATTAGATTTGAAATAATATTAATCAGTTTTAATTTGTGCCTTGAGTTTTCAGCATTTAAATATTATATAAGTAGAACATTAGTATAAATATAATAACTTAAGTATAATATCATATATTAATTGTGTCAACTGAAGCAAATTCTGTATGTATAGGCATAGTTTTATTTTCCCCATGAATACTTTTAGCGTTGAATCGTATCCTTGTTAAGGACTGGCATAAACGTAACATATCTAAAATTCTTTAATCACTAAAGGCAACAAAAGTGTAGTAATAAAATATTTAGTGTATTCGATATATGATTATATTATAAATGATTATTAATAAACTAAGATCTTAGATTTTATTCCTTTTATATAAAATAATTTAAAGTTATATATACCTTGAGAATGTTTAATATTTTGGTTGTAATGATACATATAGATTTGAATTTATTGAAGTCTGTAAAAGATACATAAATTACTGGTTATTTAAGAAAAGGTCTTCACCAAGCTCAAAAATTTTAAATGAGTAATTTTAGCAATGATGCAAAGCAATAATATAAATTCTTATAGGTATATATATATATATATGCTTCAGAAATTCGATATAGGACATATTACAAGATACTTTTATATTTTTGAGCATATCTTCTCGAGCATTAATCTTCCCACAGGAAACGGGCTTGTTTACAATTTACGTGAGAAAAGCATGTTGCTTGAAAATCGATTGTTCTCATGGTATAAGGTATATCATTGAAAAATAAAATCTATTAGATCTATTGTCAGCGTTCTTTTTCTCAACTAATACTAAACCCATATCTTTGAACGAAAATTTTACCTCTAACAATAAATTTTATACTTCCGAACGAATTTAAGAATGTGAAAAGGTTTTCAACATTCGTACTGACTCAATTGCCATACGGTGGATTCCTGCTCATTTATGGCATTGAGGAAAATGAAAAGCCAATTTTCTGTCACAAAAGAACTATTCTGCAATTTATTTTTACCATTTTTAATCATATGACTTATAATTCTGCAAAAATCCTAAATAACTTAAAATTTTAGAGAAGAAAGCTAAAGAGAAAGGCCCGGGATTTCACATTTGTTTAAATCCAATTGTTTTTTTCTATAATTGTGATGTTATTTCACTTTGATTAGGCACGATAGTCTGAACGGCTATCTTTTTAAAATTCGACATGTATTTTTGACTTTTCTGCCTGCACATTTTGTAGCTTTGAACGGTCTATGGATAAGAATCATGTTAACAAGATCATTGAACACGATGTCATATAATTCTGTTATTCTTAAGTATTAGATAGCAGAATCAAGGGTTAATGGCTCAGAAGCTAAATGTCTGCCATTGGCATAGATAAAAATATCTTTGATTCAAATATTCTATTTTATTTGGAGAAAAGAATACTCAATTTAGATATACTTAATCCAATGAATACTTCTAGATAAAAATTAAGTTAAAATGAAATTTGAAATATTTTTTCCCTGGTTGATAGTTTTTAGATGATTGGAAGTTCTAATTCATACGAATTGATTTTCTGAGAAAGAAAAACAATACAATAAATTCCTTTATTTATTAAAACTGAAGGATTTTTGATAATTTGATTGAAAAGTTTGAAATTCACATTCTTCCTTAATATAAAATACTTCACAAGCGTCATTGAGAGCCGCTTTATGCAAAACATGCTTAGCTTTGCTAAACCTACCATCTTATAAATTTACATGGATTATGTTAAATGTATCTAATTGCTTATGTTGATTATTTGTTAATTTTATTTCCTATTATTTTTATTGTATTATATTATTTATATTATAAAGAAAATATTAGAGGAATTTAAAAAACTATGTATGAAATATGGATGTATTTGCTTAACAATGCACATTTAAAAATTTTCTAATTATGTTTCATCACAACTGATTCATGATGAACGTATAAAAAACTACGTCAAAAAGATATGCTAAATGAAAACAATGAATTCAAAATCAGACAAAATATGTAATTTATTATAGTTAATTAAAAAAAATTGTAGGACGTGAATACATATTGCAATGAGAATGATTAATTTATGAAATATTTTACTAGATTTAAATTAGTATCACAATAAGCTGTAGAGGGCAAAATATGTAATTTTCAAAAACAAGTTGCATACATTTTCAGGTCATTGAGATATTTAAGTACAAATGATATTTTCTTATTCCTCAAAACAATAGCCCATGGTTTTGAGGAAAGCCATAGTTTATCAAGTTAAGGTAAACAAAATGACATTTATTATGATGAATCCACTCACAAAAATACTATACATTTAACATCAACTTTAAAAGTATAAACATGTAAAATTTACTTATGTTATTTTTATGTTTTTTAAAAATGTATAATTGTCAACATAAAATGTTATTTTTATTAACTTTTGTCATGTGAAAATCAATTGAATAATTTCTCGTTATCCATACTTCTAAAACAATATTGAAAAACAATAGTATCATAAAACACATCTAAAACATAATTTATTTGCTTATTTTTTAAATTATGAAGAGAATAAAGGATGAATTCACCATAAAACACTTAATTATGTCTCAAACGTTGTTAAAGGAGAAAATTAAATAAGAGATGAAGAATTTAGATAAAATACAACTTTTCACGTATATAACTTTAATTGTATATAATCCCCTCTGTCATGGAAACAGATATTGACACTGTAAGCCTTGGCCTTTATATGGGCTGTCGTGTAACTGAGTTTAGCTTTTTAGTTTAAATGTATATAATCATCTTAATTTCAAAATTTCATTAGTCTTTTAAATTTTATATTTTTGAAGAACAGTGAATATAATATAACTTCTACATTCATGTCTTAAAAATCTTATAAATGTATTAAAAATTATTTTAACAATAATGGTACCAAACAATGGCCGGTAAACACATTAACAATTTTTAAATGTTCAATCTTAAATTTTGTAAACATTCGATCCGTGTAATGAGTTTCAATCACTTAATATTATTCCATATGTTGCTATAATTTCAATCATCTTGAAATGTAAATATTGTAGAAATTAATTAATTAAATGTTCATGACAATTGTTTGACAATTTAAGAATGTTTCCATGAAAAAATCTTATTGTTTCAGCAATATTAAATTTTTCAGTTCTGCTGTCTTTCCTAATAATCTATCCTATTAAATAGCTATCTCCTAATCTAATAACAACAGAATTATCAATATTTAACTCAATAATCTAAATAAAATCATTAAAGAGAAAAATTGACAGTTTCCAATACCAACGCATAAAAATTTTCTTATTTAGTTGGAAAATGTTTATTTTGTTTTTAATAATTTTTAATTACACTTTTTTATAATTTACAAATTCATCTATCATTTGAAGTGAAAAATGTAACTGATTATGCTATATTTTAACACAATATCAATTTTTTTTTAATATGAAACGTTTTTAAAAATTCACTTTATATTCTCCTTTCTATTCATTATTTTCACTATTAGTAGCAGTATTGTTTTGCATTTTATTTTTAAAGTAAATCAATAATGTAATCAGTAATCAATAAATTAATCAATAATGATAATAAAAAAGTAATCGATAATCATTAAAGCAATAATGTTCTTAATAATGAAACTCCTTTGTTAATGTTGAATCTAATTTGCATAATGAAACATATATTTGAAATAAAATTTCTTGGTTAAAATGAAATCTCTATATAGATAACTTTTCGAGTATCGACTAAGAAATATTTAAAGCAAATTTAAAATGTTGTCTTACTTTAGAGGCATTTATTAGTCAATAAAGGCCATAAAGTGATTATTTTAAATGCAGAAGAAATAGAGCACATCTTTGAGAGATTTCAAAACACTTAATTGGCAATGCAAATGTCTTTTATCTAATTACAATAACCCTTCTTTAATAATCTGTTTAATCTTAAAACATACAATGTATATTCTTATATTAAATAAAAATAGTACGTTATATAATTACAGATATTATTTCATATATTGAAAATTATTTTGTAAAAAATTATCCTCAAGATAAAAAGCCAAAACTATCTAAATATGAAATTTTTTTACAACATCATTTCATTTTTTATTATATGTTTAATTTTAAAATTTGCGTTTAGAGTTGTTTAATTATTTGAAAATATGTCTCACACACACATGTTAGTTATATCCCTTATTATTGTGTATTTTACATACTTCATAATATAGATGAATGAGTGAATATTCAAATTTTATGAATTCTTACTTAATATAATTTTTTCAACGTCTTAAATTATAATTCAAAAAAAAAAATATTTACATCCAAATGAAAAAATCGTTACAAACATAATTTAGTACTTTTTAGTCAATGAAAGAATAATTCTTTAAAAAGCCCTTTAAATGAACATTTTTAACTTAATAAGTAATATAGAAAATAATTCTGTCATAATTTGGGCGAATAAATTTCTTGAAACTTCTCGATAACTTAGTAAACTTCTCGATGTTTACGGTTTTTTAAATTTCTTCGAAGTCAATTAATGAATCAGTTTAGTCAATTAGTGATAATAATCAGACCATGATAATGGCATATTTTCGATGCATTTTCAGCTACTAAGTTTCCAATGAAAAATATTTTTAATATTAAAATTTATCAATATTTTTTAATAAATTTAGAGAGTTTTCAAAATTTTCATCCTTACATTTGTTTTTTATTTGAAAATTTTTACATTCCAAGCAAAATTAAAAAAAATATCATTAAAAATAAATGTAAATATTTCCTTTTTTAAACTTTTACTACTATTTGCTAAAAGCTTAGACAATAAAAATTTGAAATATTTGTTAGATTTAGAAAAGTTTTTTAACTCTCCCTGAAATTGAAATGAATTTAATTTCAGTCAATTTCTTTATAAATATTGTGTCCGTAAAATACAAAATGGTTGCAGTTACAAGCACCTAACAATTGATTCAATTTTTTCCATCAAGTGTTGCAATTAAATACATATAATAGACGGTCATGAGGCAATGTGTAGAGCGACCGAATAAAATTTAAATTAGCTTAAATTTCGAGTTTTTCTAAATCACTATAAAATATTCATCTGAAATTTTCCTCAATCAAACTGATTAATTGAATTGTCAAGTTATTAATATTATTGTCTGAAGAAACTTGTTTACTAATAAACAACACTCCTAATAAATTTATGTGCCTTTTAATCCAAAGAATTATCTTTTCATAAACTGTTTTTAAAACTTCCATTTAACTTTTTGTAGTAAAAATGTGAAAAGTTTTTAATTATACTTCATTTTGTCATTTTCTGCCATGATGGTTTCGCACTATAGTGATAAGAGTGCTGCTTAAAAGAGGGAGATTGAAAAGAATTGAAACTGATGGTAAAAATACAATTTTAAAAATTAATGATATTCTAAGATACATTTCCTTTTTATCAAGTCAGGAGAAAACATTGCAAATCGTTCCTATAAATAATAAAGCTTTTCATGAAAGTTAGCCTTAAGGTAACTTTCATCGTGAATTTTTAATTTGAACTTGAAATTTTCCCTCAAATTTTAAGATTTCTTTTTCAGTCATATTTCATATAATGCAATGTGAAATAAAAATACTTAAAAATTATTAAAAAAATTGATTATGAAGTTGAATTTCATGTTTTCATGATTAAAATATTTTAATTTCATGAGTACCTTATGAAGTTGTCATCAATTAGTATCTTTAAAGAAAAAAAAAATGACTCGAAATCATAAGTCATTCATCTTAAGTGATTCTTAAATCATTGTTATCTTTTTTCTTCACTTCTTCCTATTTAAAAATTGATTATTTAAAAGTTACAGAGTCTATCGCAGTTTTTCCTGTTGCTTTTATACTTATAACGAATTTAAATGGCTATAATTATATGATAATGCTATAATATTAGAACTATAATTCTACACAAGATATATCTATCAGAGCTAAAATTCTATGCCAATAATTTCTTTTAAATTATTTAAAATTTACAATTTCAATTGAAGTGCAGACCAAATAAACTAGCATTTCAAAAGATTGCTGTAAGCTACATTCTTAATCAATTGTATTAAATTATTTAGAATATCAAGAGTTATTTATTACAGAGTACAAATTGGGAATTTGCTTTATACTGATAAACATAAACGATAAATATTGAATGATAAATAGAGATGGTTATGGCATTGTAAAGCAAAAAGTAATTAAGTAAAATGTATAATATTTTACATAACTAAAAAAGAAAATAAATAATGATTTAACAAATATTTCACATAAACTTTCCGTAAATAGTTCTTTAAATCTTTAATGAAATAACATTTACTATGTACTTACATCTCTTGCAGGAGAAAAATCCAGTAAAAGCATTTGCATA
The DNA here is from genome assembly GCA_026290005.1 of Latrodectus geometricus. NCBI lineage: Eukaryota > Metazoa > Arthropoda > Arachnida > Araneae > Theridiidae > Latrodectus > Latrodectus geometricus. The sequence continues at coordinate 4,527 of JAPDSC010055954.1, read as the reverse complement.
TATGAGTATTATAGTAAGAGAAGTTCAATGAGCGGTCTAAGCTTGTTAATCAGCTACAGGGGAATGTTTGTCTCGAATTACTCCATCGGAAGAAATGAGCAAAACTAAAGAAAACCGAAGGAACCGGTTTCATTTTTTAGATGGGATTGGCCACAAAGGAATAAAAAAAAAGCTTACCGACCGTCTCTCCCAATACTCTTACTATTTCCGGCAAGGACAAATCTCGGTTAGCCTCGAGTCAAATCCAAAATGAGATCAAACTACGGTATCACTTAGGGAATCAACGGGTGAATGGTATGACATAACGATGTTCACGTGTTGTTAGGGTTTTTCATCTAATGTTGATGATAAACAGATCTGATTGTTTCGTTAGGTGAAATGTATTTAGTTTCCAGATGCTCATTAGGCAATGAAATTCCACTAAAGCAATGAGTTAATGTCTACAAAATATTTAAAATCATTCCATTATCTTTTTAACTATGTTTTTTTTCTTTCTAGTGTTAACGTTGGTTTCAGTTTTTTCAAGATGTAAGATAACATTGGATTACATAATTGATGACATTCCCAAGATAAGATTTGAATGATAATATAAATTCACACCCAACTCGACTATTATAGATTATATATAAACTAAATCTCACATGAGATAAAGTATATTTAAATTTTATTTTCCCAAAAAATTTATCCTGAGGTTTTAAGAGTAATCTGTGTTAAGTGACGCGATATCCTTGATTCAAACTGGTAATTATTTTTCTTCATTTCTTTAAAGGAAAATGATTTGTTACGTCTCAGTTAAATAAAGGCTCAACAAATTGCCATTGCTTTAACGCATTTTAAGAATAAAAAAAATATGTCTTTGTTTTAATCTTTGACTGCCCTTCAATTTCGACACAAAAGCAATATTTTAGTTTTTAACTTTTCCCAATTCTTTATACACTAGCATTTTTGACCTTCATTTCAGTTTTCCAAAAAGCATTACTTGTCTCATCTTATTTATAGTATGATAATCTTATCTATATTTCAGTCGTTAGCCAATAATTATCTTTTAACTGGTCAATTGTTATTGATCAATTGATTAAATTATTTTTCTTCTCAGCAATTTCTTATAATTTTTATTATTTTTATTGCAATAAAACATAATTTATGGGCTTTCTAGTGGTTCTTTTAAACTACAGATAGTCATAAAACAAACGAAAAATATAAAAGACCATAAACAATTTTGTTATTCAAAATTTTCTTTTCCATTTTATTAATAAATAATAAAAGCAAAATGTTAAAACAATATTGTATGTATATTCTAATGTAAATTTCAAATGTATATTTCAATGTATATTTCAAATATTAATACATTGATTTTTAAATATGCTTATTTTTTACAATTCCTTTTATACGCAATTTGTCTTCCATTAAAAACTTTAAAAAATATTACTATTTTGTATTTTGAAAATGTTTAAACAGCGTAGAATTCGTAAATATGGGGCTGGTGTGTTACATGATAGCAGAAATAAGTTGAAAAAATTATCAATTCAAAAGTTCAGTTATCATATTCTTTTCAGCTTTTTGATTTGATAGATATCCAATTAAACGCCAGTAAAACGTGGAAGTTCTTAATACTTGTCACTGTCATTGTAACAAGGAAGTCCCTATTCACTTCGTGGAAGAAGAATGATTGCATTTAATAAAAGTCTGATTCATTTTTAAACGATAAATGAATGAGTTTCTCCGAAAAACTTATTTGTAACTAACTGTAATTGTACTTAATAACAAGTACAATTACAGTTAGGTCATAGTTATATAGTAACCACATCTAAGCTTCAGAAATATGCTATATCTTTCTTTTATATAAAATAAGTACTAGAACAATTTTTTTCTATAGGAAAAATATTTATTTATTTTAACAAAAAAATAATACGCGTTTCAAAATATGGAAATGTGCTTTTAGCTTTAGAAATTTTAGTTTTTCAACAAAAAAGGGACTTGCAGTATCAATTAATTTGAAATTGAAACAAGAAATATTAATTGACACGTGAATTCTGAATTCATAGCAGATAATGTTTAATAATAATACTACGGAAATTGATTGATTAGAAATTCTTTGGTTTATCACTCAATCCTTATTTTTGGCTTAGAAGGTGCTGAAATCAATGACAAATGATACAAGTTAAACAAGTTTTTAACAAATTTAATAATCTGATTTTTGAAAATAGATACGTTTAAAACTTTCAGAAAATGCAAAATAAGTAATAAAGCAAAATAAGAAACAGTATTTTTGAATATCTTATTAAATAATCTTCACGCGCAACTTCTACCTTTTCCTGACCACATTTTTCTGATATTAACTGCTAAACTTCATAGAGTTGTTTAAATTCTAATAATAATTTCTAATGAGATAATTACATTAATTGTTGAAATCAATTTTTTCAAAACTACTGAATAAAGTAAAAGCTATATTTTTTAATCATTCTTATTTGTCAACTGCATAATTTCAAATAGTTGTACAATTTTTTGAATAAAATTTTAGAAATAATATAAAATTACTGATTGATAGTTCTTAACATAATATGTTCCTTAGATGAACTTTACCTTCAAGCGTAAATTTTTTTTAATACTTGCTAGTAAAAGTTCCGTGGAGCTCATTTGCAGAGGTATTGCCATTACTCATGACTATAGCCACAAAACTACGGAGCAAAAAATGAAACTCATTATTAAAATTGAAGCTCTGCCCTAAAAATTTATAAATTACTGATATTGAACAAATGCATTCCTAATTAAACATAACTTCAAAAACCTTTAGTTGAATAAATAAACAATTTAGTAATTATTATATGGTTGTAATTGAGTCATCAATGTAGAAAAAAAATAAAATTTTGATTATTTTTAAAATGTTTATTAATTTCAAAGTGTTGTCGATTCTGTAATATTTCGAATAAAATGCTTACATAATGTATGCATTTACAGTATTTCGATACCAATTCTTAAATAACCATTTAAAATTCTCTCTCTCTCTCTCTGTATATATATATATATATATATATATATATATAT
>JAPDSC010055934.1:0-18421 GCA_026290005.1 Latrodectus geometricus | reverse complement strand
TATATATATATATATATATTATCAATCAATTACACATTAAAAAATTAATGTGTAATTGATTGATAAGTCTTGCCATTATTATTAATTTTAGTTATACATGCAATGGTTGGAAGAAACTTTTGCTGCGTATTATATGAATTAATTCGGGAAATGTGATTTATAATTTACTATTTATCAATCCGTTGCACTCGCAATAAACTAGAAAAAAGCGTGATTTTCCCTTCTGCTATTGGAGGGGGGGGGGACGTATCTCTGTGACAGCACACATTTATTTCATTTGTGTGTCCCTCCATTCGCCCAGTTGCGGAGGTGCCAAATGATGTTAACAGTTGAGGATGACACATCGCCCGTTAATGCATTCTCCAGATTGCTTGCGTTCGCCGCTCTGGTAGAAATAGCTAGAGCTCTTATTCGCATTGAAAGAGTTGCTTTCATAATTTATCTTTTTGTTTTGCTGTGTTCCGCCTTCTTTCTCAAAATTACATTAAAGTGCGAATTTTGGATTTCCTTGAGTATTCTCTATTTTAGACTTAGTTCTCTTGTGTTGTGACATATAAGAAATGATTCAATAGCTGTGATTTCATAGTATATAATAAGTATTTATATATCTGTAACATTTATATTCCTTTTTCAAAATTAAACATTAAAATCTGTATCAGTCGAACATTATGTGCTAATACAGAGCTATATCAAAGAAAAAATGTAGCATATCAGACATTAACATTAAAAGATTTTGTAATCAATTTAGTAATTTAAGGTAAGATGACACTTATTGTATTCCGATGTAGTATTTTTGATAATTATCTCAAATTTGAGAGGACAAATTGATTTTCCGTAATAAAAATTAGCAGGAAATCTCTATTTCTAAAATACACACATATAACCCTATATGCCATAAGCAAAATAAAGCATCTAGACTGACGTTTTTTAATTCCTTCTAAAGTGCATGACAAAATTTATTATAAGTAGTAGGCAAGAATTTTTAGTAAACCAAGTTCTGAACAACAACTCAACATGTCAAAAGATCCAGCAGACTGTACCCAGACCTGAGTCTTCTGCTTGGTTCCTGCTTCTAAATTACGAAGATTTCCACCCGGATGCTCTACCAGTTAGGAAGCATCCGGGTGGAAATCTTCGTAATTTAGAAGCAGGAACCAAGCAGAAGACTCCCCAATACTTTGCCTGCCACGCTCAGAGATATCATTTCACTTGGAGGACATAGCAACCAAGACCTATTTAACATGCCCCAGACGCCTTTATTAAACACGACGAATCTTTGGTTAAGCCGAGATTTTATCAGAGTAGTATTAGATCTTACAAAAATTAAACAAACTTAAGTTTTTCTCATCACAGCAATCTTCAGCAGTGTTAGTATTGCTCTCATAATCTCATGCACATGATAGAAATACTTTTACCTCCTTACGCCTAGTTTTTATAACAATGAAGTACGTTATAATACCTCATTTAGCAAGCAGCTGACTATATTTAACCGAAGAAGCTGAATAAAGTAGATAAAAACCATCTGGTTTTGAATCACTGTCCAGTGATAATTTCAACATTTAAAACAGCATCTTCCATTCTAGACATTTACATCTAAGCTTGCTAATAATAAAAATTAAAAGCAAATGTTTATTTTCTTTAAAAAGTCAGATAACAGACACATTTCTCCCTGGACAAGATACCCATGTTTCTTAGCAACAGACTATTCAAACCTCTTGGATTGAACAATTTGTAATATCCTTGAATACTATTGAAAAATGTAACACTATTCACTTTTTAGGCTTTTGAAAATTGAAATGTCAACTTTTATGGCAAATGCTTGCTTACCATTATTTTTAAATGATACCTTTTTTTGTTATTTAAAGTTATGAGTGTGAATTTGTTGGTAAACTGTAAAATTTTTGATAAAAATCTAAAGCACTAATTTAAATTTTAATAGATTTCTAACTAAAAATATTATGAAATTTTTTTAGATTTTTAATTTTAATGACATTTATATAATTTAATGTAATTAATTATCAATTATAATAATTGTGTCACGTTTAAATAAAATGCTTCGTGTTTTACGCTCACAATTTTCTTAAACTTTTTTTCCTTTCATCTAAAGGTGTGAACTTACATATACTGTAAAAATTCAATGCTAATACACTAAATAATTTATAATTTTATCTATATATAGACTTTAACAAAAAAAGAAAGTACTTGATGTAGACTAGTAAAATGTGTGTTTGAATTGATTCATTCGAAAATGTTTTCCATCAGTACATTAAATACCATGACTATTGACCATGATTACCATGACAAATAAAAAATGTTAGATTTGAATATTGATTCGATTTTTATGCATTATTATATTGTTTATTCTATATCTTAGAATCATAAAATACATTTGAATTTCCAAAACTGATTAGATTAATTTCATTTTATAATTTAAATGTATATTACTGTAATTTGCATTATTCGCTGACCACTATTAGTAATTTTTTTCATTTCAAATAATTGAAAATCGAAATTTATTAAAAAAGTTATTATTCAGTTACTCAGTGGTAATTGAGAATAAATTTGTTTTTCAAATTATATAAATGTATTAATTACACTTAACAAATATTTAATTATAATGAGGATGTAATATCTTGGCAATGAAAATCACTGCTTCTTAAATTGAAATAGCGACTGAGTATATTCATTTTTAGAGTCTACTCATTTTAAATTTTCATAATTTAAATGTTTCTCTATTGGTTGTGATATGGAAATCTTAAGCAAAAGTGAATACTTAAATGTTGGTTTCCAAACTATTTTTCATTTTGAATCAAAACAAAATTGATGCATAATGTGTTTAGTAAAACTGCGTTCAGAAATGTTGACTGGTGTGTGGGGGTGAGGAAGGTTAAAGCTCAGGTGTTGAATTCGTCACTTGACTATAATTTAAAATAACGAAACATTTTTAAGCATGTTCTCAGTCGGTAGAAATAGGCAAGTCGTCTAGATGTGTAATAATCACCACATAATTCCAATGCATTTTTTCTTTTTATACTAATGAAGGATTAATATAAAAAATTATATGACATTTAAGATTACGCTTGACTGTGTCATTATATTCATTGAGTTGAAATTTTTAATTCATATAATTAGATAATTTTAATAACCTCCTTCTATATGGCATAAATCCCTGGAAATACTTGACTAATAATCATCCGTAGAAAGAATTATCTTCTTTCCCTTCCTTACTCCAGAGTTATATGTATGCTATAACTACTAGTTTCCTTTACATTTTCAAAATATTGCTCAGAATTTATAGCTAAACTCTCATTATTCTGCATTTCAAGTCAAAAGTTATTCGGTTTGCTTTTCACTTTGAACGTGCAAGTGATTCAGAATCATTTTGTTGTATGCCCCATTAAATTAAACTACATATGCAAAAAGTGACTTTAAAATGATAAACGAATTAAACTGGAAAGCAGTAAATTTAGTAATACAAAACAAATTTCCGTGAAAACTGAAAAATTAATAATAATTATAATGTATGAAGAACCAGTATTCTGATTTCACTCTTCTCACTAACCTGGTATGAAACATGCTGTATGGAAACAACACTAATAAGGAATTCCCAATAATCTCATAATTAAACTATACTTTCGAAGTGGATCAGATTTGATCCAAGTGTTATTAAATAATGTAGAACAGAGTTCCTTAGCAAAAATTATTTCAGTTTTATTTTCTGTATATATACCCATAAGGGGGTGCTCGGAAATTTCCTAGGATTCCATCTTAGTTCTACGCAAATATGCATCATTTGAAAATTTCTCCTTAAAAGAAACGCTTTAGGTTTGCTTAAAAATGTTTATGATACCCATAACATGTAAATTATATCAATGTCAAAACTAAATAAACACTACAAAAATTAATTCACTCTATAACAAATTAAAAAACTTTCCCTTCCTAATACTTAAATATTCTTAAGTTTTATTACTACTTTCATTTTATTTTTTCTGAAAGAGTATTTTTTTTTACTCACAGCTTTCATTCAGCAAGTGAATTATGACATTTTTAAAACATGGATGATACTTGAAACACATCCAATTAATGAGGCTTATTTGTGAGGTGACGCTAAGAGCACAATTGTTAGCTCTTTCTTTGACGCACTTAAGAGAGAATTTTGACACGCCGATAATTTAAGTAAAGAAACAGATGTGTTAAGAAAATGTTAAAAAAATAAAGAAAGTAATCCATCTTCAGTTCTTGAAAAGCGTAACTTTCTTTTGAATGATGTTATTTTCGGATAAGATCAAATGAAGAATTTAATAACTTCTGGTGCTTTTAATGAAATATTTTTATATTGAAAGTTGTTTTTTCATCATAGGAAAAGAAATTTATACATAGCTTAATGTTGTTTGTTTTATTTCATACATTTCCGGCTATGTTTGGTTGACCAAATCCAACGAACGATCAATAGACTTGTAATTTTTAACCATTAGCAGGTAACAATATAATATATTGCTATGATAATATTACAGTGTATATATATATATATAAGAAATATCTCATTTTAAGTACATTCCTTATTCTCGCAAATAATTTTTTAGATTATTCCTCTTTAGATTAAGTATAAAATAATTTCTGAAATCAAATGATGTAATAATCTTTAATGTCGTTGAGAGTTATCTATATTTTTAAAAGATTAAATCAGATTTCTTTTTTCTTAACTTATCAAATGCAAAAGATGTAGAAAAATGTCACTTGATGCGTAAAAGGAATACTTCTTTCGCATTTGATAAAATTTTATTCCTGCTTTCAAACATTCAAAATATGTAAAAATTTTTGAATCTATATTCTGAAGATAAGGTATAGCTATACTTGGCAGAATACAAATGAGAATTTCTTATATAATTCTTTTCTATTGCTTATGTCATAGAAAATGTATACTTTTGACACATGCTTAGATATATTTTTAGCTAAGGGACAATATATTTTGATCAAACGTTCAAAATATTTTATAATAATAAATTAAGTCTCATATATATATATATATATATATATATATATATATATATATATATACTACCACAATTTTAACTAATTTATATGTACCAAAGCTTAATGAATAATTAAGGTGAACTGATTGGCAGATATTGGATTTCTAACAATTTATGACCAATATATTTTAAGAATAAAATCCCTTGTCATTTTTCTCTATATAATAAATAAATATACATACATCATTTAAAATACATTGTATTTGGGTTACAAAATGTTCTCATAATGATGTTTGAGGCATTCCCTAATAACGACAAGTATCAATTAAGTGAAACGATCCGTGACCGGGTAGAGTGTCTCTATCAAGTGACTTAGCAAAACTGACTTACTACCAGAATTAAAATGCTTGAAGCCAGGGCTCACACATGTTGGTGAAAAGTTATTAGTTTTTAAGCATGTAGTCCGTGGTAATGTGTTGGAAAAAAGGCGCTTTCTTGAACCCGGAAGATTAGAAAAGATTAAAAGATGGTTTAGAGAGGTATCTGTACCTTACACTAGCATTAATTGTCATGCTGGAAAGACCAATTTATTTTAATTATTCTTCAGGGTTTATTGTACCACATTTATTTCGTGACAAAGCTGACAATTCTGGTGTCAACTCTGGTATTAGAACATGGTTCAAAATTGTTAAATGGTTGCCTATACCTTAAACAGTTGATGTGTACCAAAAAACATATTTGCAATAATAACCAATAAAAAGTGAATTCTCTAGACAGTTATTTTAAGCCATATAAATATAGGCAAATAAGATTAATTTTCCTGCTAATATTTTTCTTCTGAACCCTTCTATATAGTGTTATTAAGAAAACAATAGATATTTCTGTCCACATTTGACCGCAGTCTTGAAATTTTATTTCGGTATTCTTATGAATAAACAAATTATTACGAATATCATCCCTTGGTATTTTAAATTTCCTTAAAAACTCAATATAAGGATACACATGACTAGTAAAAATAAACTTTTGATCTCAAATTATTTTAAAACTCTTTTTATGCATATATAATTTTAGAGAAATTATTTTTTTATGAAATAAATCACACTTATAAACTCTTAATTTTTTTTCCTGTTTGAAATCATTAATTTTTATGTCTTTATATATTAGATAAATTAGATGTGGTTAATATAATTGCAATATCTGCAAAACTGTGTAAAATTTAGAGTCTATATACATTTTTATGGTTTTATTTTTATGACATTTTTTATCTCGATGAAACAAGGTGAATATAAAAAGGTAAATAAAATCTTATAGCAATACTACTCACAAAAATACCACTCATTCATTTTAATGAGCCAACGTACTTTTTTTTCAAGGTGTTTCAGAAATGGTTGACACATTTTTAACTCTCCTTAGTGAACAGCCTTTATAATGTACTTTATATCCATCTGAGGGAAGGACTTTTCATAGTTAATGGGGTGTAATCATCGCCTCGTAAAAGAGAAAATTGGGAAAACTCCCAAGTACTCACTCCAACAGACGTATCTGCATAAGACAGAAATGCAACATCCATCTTCTAATGTTCAGCAGTGGCGAAAATTGAATCCAGAAACTCAACCTCTGCAAAGCAAAGTCCTAAAACTAGACCAATGTGAATCTTAGACATTTTTTAAATTGTGAGTCCTACTTCTATAAAAGTGAAAATAAGCTAAAAAAAAGATTAAATAAGAATTAACATAGTTTTACGTTTGCCATATTTCTATGGGGAAATTGTCTACCAGTTTTCATAATTATTAAAAAAATTCTCTAACAGATTGTGCTTCTGGTGTAATAGAACTTCAGAGCAGCTGTCTTTTAATCTTGCAGTTTTATTTACACCAACTATGATTATTATCAGTACAAATTGATGTGAATTTGAATAAATTATGCTGTGTGTTTATTGTTACATTTATCACACTTTTTTAAAATTGGTCTTTAATTTCTGTCCAACGAAACCAGTTCGACAGTTTGTTAAGGAATGTTTGTTAATAGTTTGAAATATTTTGTGAATGCAATCCACAAACGAAAATTTTTAAAAAGTTCTGGCTTTTTTTCTATATTTCTTCACATCGGAATAAATGAAGATGGCTTCAGTTCTGTAATTATATCCTCATTTTGCTATGTATGTGAATTTGAAAATATTCCATTTATAGGTTACTTGTACAGCAAGAATAATGGCAATGAATATTTACCATTCGTTTGGAATAATGTCTTAGCTATTGCCCCAAAAATTTCAGCCAATTTACGAAGAACAAAAAGTTTCTATCTTCTAAACAGTGAAACCATTCAAGTAAAGGACAAGGTGGAGGCTGTTCGGTTGGCAATGAACAAACGTCTATTGGAAGACATCCAAAATGCCTTGGAGACCTGCCTAGGACAAAAGAATAATCTTCAGGTGGATTGTCTTGAGTGCTGTTCCCTTTGAAGTCACTTGCCGAAATTATTTCCTTATGCCAAAACAAACGGCTGTTACATAGATAGAAATTGCCAGAGAAGGCCAATTACCGGATTCACTGAAGTTTAATTGCTGCTGTAAGAATCACTGTAGAAGCCTTTTATTTGCAAGCATTGAATGTATTCACTATGTACTGGATATTTTAATGTGCTAGTTTTACATTGCTTTTATATATTTTTAATATAATTACTTACCAAGAGAAGGCCTAACTTTGTAATATTAGCACTTTTCAATTTGTAACATGAATTTGATCAAAACAGATTGTATTCATTCCCTTCTTGTTAACCACTTTTAATACATTTGATATTTAATATCGTGTTATCAGTTTCATTTCTGATTTCAGACCAAAATGAAATCTGAAGTTTTTGATGATTCTCCTGTTAGTTTCCCTTCAGTTCATAAATATTTCTAATATAATGTTTTTTTTTATTCATTTCATAAATATTGTCTTCTGAATAAATGTCTTATAACTGTGAGGCTAATCGGTAGAGCTTTTTGAGCAACTGTTTTTCAATATTAAATTATAATCATTTATCGCAAGGATAAAATCATGGGAAACTACTTGGCACATATCCCAATAGAAATCCATGCTTAATTTATTTTCGTTTGTTGAACGCTCAAGGATAATTTTATTCATATAAGTGCTAATTAGACATAAACCTACATTTTAAAATGTATTCCAAATCACTACAAATATCGAAGCTCACCATGGGAATCGTACTCGCTAACTGTTGAACCAAAAGCCAGAGCGCTAACCATTCGACTGTTATCTTGGCCAACATGCGTACAAAAAGTTGAAGGGCAACATCTATTTTTCTCCTGCTGTTGAACCCTGTTTTCGATTAAGTCATGTAACTTCTAATCTGACGAGTTAGTTCTACTAATAGAAAACAAATGCTCTTAACCTACATACCTAGACTTTATTTTGAAAATATACCGTGAACAACCTAACAAACAAAGATTGTTGAACGCCATTCAACACACTGCTTCTAGTTTTCAAGACTTAATAATAAGTCTTATTCATGTGTCAAAAAAGAAAGAAGCAAGAAGGAAAGTTTCAGATAGCCACCTAAACATACGTTCTCGCAGAAAGTAAAATAATCATCGTCCACTATTCAACATTTTTTTATTTCAAGCTAGAGAAATTATTAATCCACGGTGAGACAAGTCATTTCGTGTTGTATTAGTCATGTTAAGGCTACAGAATACCAAATACAAATGGGATTTCCCTTTTAGATCTTAAATGGTTCAATAGGGGATGACTGTATTGGGGAAGTTAACACTCTTTAAATTTATTCGCGTAGGGCTTGATATTCTCTACCAGTTATTCCTGAAAAGATTTTTTTTCTAATGGTCCGGCACTGGGTTACTAGACCCATCACCCACTACAAGGCACCTGTGAACCGAGACACGGAGGTACAAGTAACATTGCCCAAGTCACACCACCACAATGCCCTATGTAGGGCAGGCCACATTCATCCATCATCTCAGAAGAAGAAAGGAAAAGATACAAACACACACACGCACAGAGAGAAAAGAAGCGTCCATTCCCAAACCGAGATTCAAACCCGGGCCAACAGCCCAGGAGTCAGGAACGCTAACCACTCAGCCATTGGCCGGTTATGCCTGAAAAAATTATCAAGTTGAATGCTCTTGATACTCTATCACTCACTACGCACGCACGATTCTTTTAAAATATAATAATACTTAATCTATCAATAAGCTTTTGGAATATTAATTCCCTTCGCATCGTTTTGTACGTATATACGTTATAAAATCATTGAAAGTACTCATGAAAGAGTACTCAATGCTCCTTAATTAAAAAAAACATTATATATATATATATATATATATATATATATATATATATAAGCACGCTATCCATAAATTTAGGATTTATTTTATCATTTTTCTGCATCCAATACCTTAGATATCGTTCACCGCGTAAAAATGAGATTTCATGACTTTAATATATATGAAAAGTTATTCAGATTCTTTTTATCTTTTAAAATCTTTAGAATTAAATTTCTTTTCAGATATATATTTTGGCTAATGATAAATTTTCTTTTATAATTTTATCTTTCTTAAAAGTGAATACTAAGTGCTGGATTTTTATATAGTTAGAATTATTAGCCTCCAGGTAAGTGAGAAACACATAAAATACGGATAAGTCAATTAATTCCCTATTCTTACACATATCAGAAGATAAGATTTTGCTTGTTATCGAATAACTGCGATATATGCGATTCTTCCCTTCCTCAGGGAAAAAAAAGCTTTCACTTTTCCTAATATTCCAAGAAATACAAATTGAGTTGAATAAAATTCGCTTAAGAATTTTGAATTTCAATTTTAGATCGACAACTCGAGCACGCTTGCTCCTTTACAGAGAAAAAGAGTTTCATTTTTACTGCTTTACTTATTTATATCTTCTTCATAGCTCTTTTCTTTCTATAGTGTCGTTTCTATTTTCATCCCTATCTAAGGATCCGATGCGCTTGACATTTGTATGAGAATAAGAATTTATTCGCTGTAAGAGCCTTTCATATATTCCCTTTCTTACTCCCCTATGATGAATTTAAAAATGCGCTGGCGAATCTATTTTGTATTAGAATGAAGGTGTAATAAATAAAAAAAAGTTTGGAAAATACTTTTTATTATTTGTATTGTACAACAAATAAACATTTTAAAGCGTGAGTACTTCTAAATGAATATTATATTTTGATCAGTTTTTAAAGTGAATTCTATTTTTAGATCTTAGCAGAAAATATATGCTGTTAATACTTTGTAAATGAACATTATAAAGTATAGTTAATAACTAGGTGATAGATAGTCCCGTATTACTCATCTAATCAGAAGGCAGCGAGATCATTGATGAACCAAAAAACTATGTTGATGATGATGTCTACTCAAGAAACTCTTCATAGAATAGGCATAGGAAAACGCTCTACAAAATAAAAGGCTCTTAGTTTGATTCCAGAACCAGATTTGTAAAAAATGAAATACATTTTGCGTTCTTTATATAGATACATTGGGGTGAATGCTTTCGAGAATTACTGGTTTCTTTCATTATGATTAGGGAATAGATCTCTTGATCTACGATACGTTATTTGAATAGCAAGGAGTGAGCAATGTAATAGTGTTCAGCTCTTTCAAAATTCAACAGTTTCAGTATTCAGCTATCTACTTCGACAGTTAACACATTCATCTTAATTACAATACCATTAACATGCGAAATGAATATTAAAAAAAATATTTGAAATCAAGGATTAACAGTTTTTTTTCAAACTTACTTCTGAATTACAAAGCACTGTCTTTGGATCTTATACAACACTAATAGTTATTTGCTGTAAAGTTTTGATAAGGTACTGTTATAAAAAAAAACTATGAATTAAATTACAAAATAGATTTTTCCATACATCTTATATTTGAATAGCTAATGAAGAAATGTCATTTAAAATTATCCAACTTCGGTCTTTTTATATGGATTTTGGACTTGATTATTGCCCAAAATGTGTAGCAAAAATTACAATTATAAATGCATATAAAATTTTCCTTAGACGTCTCCCAAAGATTTCATATAAAAACTTCTTAACTTTGCAATTTAGAATATCTAATTCAAATATTTTTTTAAAAACATTGTGCTTTTTTAAACCTTTCTGATGAAATATTATTTTTTGTTAAAATTTATAATATAATTTACGAAATTTTTTAAAAACAAATATTAAAATAAATAACTTAATCTAAGTAAATTCACCCACAATTTATTAATCATAAATATTTATTTTTAAATACTTTATTTAATAAAATATGTGTATAACATTATATTTATAAAATATCATTGAATCAAAATTTTCTAAAATCTTTAGAAATTACTTTTCCTTTAAATAACCTAAGTTTCAAATTTAATATTGCACTTTTAAATCGAATTGTATATTTGCAATAGATTCGTTTTTAATATTTGACTGCATGTATGTTACCACTGCATAACGTTCTTTTGAATAAAAGTAAAAAAGTAAACATTAGTTGTCAAAATTGTTCAAATAATATGACATTTTGTTTTCCTCCTGTATTGAACATATGACATATTTTTAGAAAAAGTTTAGCGGAATAAATATTTAATGTATTTCTCATTTTTTGAAAATAAGAATACTTTTGAGGTAGTTTAGGTACCTTATTTTCACTGTAGTATTATTAACTGTAGTATTATTATTTTTAGCAAAAGCCTATTTTGCTTCAAGAAAATATTTAAATTTTTGATAGTATAAATTTTGATGTTCAAAGTAAATATATACGAAAAGTATTTTTTTTTATTTTTATTAAATTTCTCTTCATCTGCTTACACAGGTAAAGAGAAAAATGATAAAAAATTAATCAAGTTATTTTATGCTGGTGCAAGAAAAACATTTTTTTTTAATTCAATTTTTAAAATTAAGCTTCTAATGTTAATATTTACCATTTTTTATTTTTAAATACCGCACACTATTACAAATAAGTCCTATTACTTGTTAACACAAAAATTTGTTATTTTGAAAATATCCCAAAATCTTTGTTGGAATAAAAATAAACAAAATTTAAAATTAGAATAAATTTTGTTCAGAAACAAATTATGTTTTTAAATTTTTCATTTTTTTGGTAACATGACGGAACATAAGAATTCCTGTAACTTGAAAAACTTGCTTAATAGATTCTTAAAAATAGGGTTATAATGAATAATTAAGTAATGCAATAATTATATCTTTTAAGATTAGTCATACGTAGCAGTCATAGTATGGATTACTTATTGTAGTTTGATTAAATAGGTACAATTATAAGTATTAAAATCATTTTGAAAAATCTCGTTATATTAAAAAGCTTAGTAAAATTATAAATGATGAACCTTGTAAAATTA
Source organism: Latrodectus geometricus (assembly GCA_026290005.1). NCBI lineage: Eukaryota > Metazoa > Arthropoda > Arachnida > Araneae > Theridiidae > Latrodectus > Latrodectus geometricus. The sequence goes on along the minus strand of JAPDSC010055934.1, from coordinate 6,069 downwards.
TCACTACAATAAGAATATTTTTTTTCCAATAAGTGGCCTATGTAAACTTTCACTATCTTTAAATTTTATTAAAAATTATTTTTCTAATTCTGTCATTAAAGAATCTTATCAAATTTTAAAACTTAATTGAAATTTCAGTGTCAATTAATTTATGTATGAGAATGATTTTAAAAATAAATTCTTTTTGTTTGAATATTTTAAACAAATTTTTAAAATCTTAATTTTGTTTTTATTTTATAGTAATGGAAATATAGGTGATTAAATAATGTGTTAATGATCAATGAGCCTAGAAATATTTAATGGCAATTAGAATATTTTTAATATGAGCTATTTTCAAAGAGCTAATGAAAAATTCTACTTGTCTTATGTATAAAGAATGCAATACTATTTCTTCATATTTTATTTTAAATGTAACTCTATTTTCAGATGCATCTGAATATTTTTAGATATTATCTAAATATAGAACTCTAATGAGCAAAAGAGAAAACTGCAATGAAAGGCTTTATATATTAATGAATAGTCTATGAATAAATAAAGATTTGTCTTTCAGCGAAATTTTCCCTTTAGAGACCGTGGGTTTCTTACTAAACAATAGTTATACATTTACTATTTCAAAAAATAAATATTGCATATAGATTTCTTAAAAACCTTATGCAAAGGTTATATGCAAAAATTCAAATGTTTCTTTTAGTAACGTGTATTACAACTTTTCAGTATTCTATTTTAAAAGAATAATTAAAGAAAACTACTATTAAACAGATAGTTTAAATAGAATGAATTTTTAATGGTAAATTTACCCACACACTTAGATATATATCGATAGATAGATTTACGTATCTGTGTGTGTATACAATTGGTTATCAAAAGAATGGAAACACCTGTAGACAAAAGTGATATTTTTGAATGCGTTTCCTAGGCATTATATTTTAAAGATAGCTATCAGCTTTTTTCTATAAATAGAAATGAATATATCTGTTGTAGCTTTAAAGAAAATCTGTAAATCTCGAATTTTTTTCTAAAGCGTAAATTGCCTGATCTCTCAGATTTTCAGAGGCCAAATCGTAGGAGCCATATAGTTACTAGTGGGGCCGAACACATCCTCTTTTAGGAGCTTATAGAAGTAGGATATTTCTTAAATCATGACTGCTTAATCACAACGGGGCAAAAAAAAGCAAAATTGTGGATGAAAAGAATACATCAGTGAAAGTGACAGGCAGATATTAAAGCGAATTGTAACGTCTAAAAAGCTGCAGCAGAAGTTACCGCCAGGCTCAATCAAAATTTGAATCATCGTGTTTCAATGAATATTGTTAGAAGGCACCTTCTTAAGCAGAACATTTACAGTAGACCAACAATTGTCAAGCTACTTGTCACAGTTAATGCCTAATGTGTCTGCAATGATGTCACACTTACAAAACCTGATCTGAAGAAAGTGAAATGGTCTGATAAATTGTCTATTATACTTTTTCCTACAAGATGTTGGATGTAGGTTTGAAGAACACCTGCACAAACTTATGATCACAATTGTCTCTTTCCAAATGTCATGCATTAATGTTGATCTACCACGATATGAGTAGTCAGGTCGTGGTTTTCTACTAGACTAATCGTAACTCTTAAAGGAAGGATCTAGAAGGAAAAATATATAGAAAAATTTTATTTAACCATGTCTATCCTAAGATGTAAACTTTATTTTCTACATGACATGACTTTTTCAGGATGATAATGCACCTATCCATACAGCATGTTTGGTGAACATGATACACTAGGATGAAGATAAATAACTAACCTGGCCACAATCACCCAACCTCAATATAACTGAACAGTTGAGTCTTCAAAATAGAATCAATACTCTCCACTACAATCTCACCCAAAACTATTACAATATCTCCATGATATAAATTATAATATTCCTCAAAATACTAGTCAGCACTTATAAGAATTGTAGATAAGTCCAAGATGTATTACAAGCTAAAGACGATTCTATACCTTACTATTGAGGATTATTTTATAAATCTACGGTGTGGCCATTAATTTAATAACCACCTGTACACATATCCGTGTAATAATAAATTAATTTGCATGCTTCAGAAAATAAATATCTAGTAATGTAAGATTTTGATACTACAATATCATCAAAATCTTCATTATTATCTAAGACTTTTCGCAATATATTATTGTTATTATTTCGATGGTAATTAAAGGATGCCGCTCAAAGCATTATTACACTTCAGCAACTGTCCAAATATTACAGAGGACAAAGTATTCCGTATTTACCAAAATAAACAAATTTCTAAGGGGCTATGTTGTCTTTAAACGCCAGGTGCTAAAAAATCTTCCACGTAAGCATTACTAACGTTCCCTTTATCAGTTTTGCAGCGTCAAATATTGTGCAATCATGGAACAATTTCACACGAGTAGAACGTTTTTCCCTTAAGTAGACGCTTTTAATTTATTTTCTGCTTCAATACTGTTATTTTTTACTTATAGATTTCTGCAGTTGCATTTGGCTTTAGAAATTGAAAACTGAACCCACTTTTTACATCTCAAAGTTCAAAAGAAAATATTTGCTGTGAATGGCTTGTTTTGACATTGATTATTTGACTCGCTGGAATATTTCAATGATTTCTCCATTTTGAATTGCTGTACTTTTCACTTTTCATAGTATGTCATATTTTCCTAAAGAAAGAACCTTTGGCTCAATGTATGTGATATCTATTTTCATATCACCTGAATATTTCCAATTTCGTGTAAATAATTAGAGATTGTGTTTTGTGATACTTCTAATTATTTGGTGATTTTTTACTGTATATTAGATACATTTTCAAATATTTGTGTTTGTAATTCGTCATACTAAGTCCGATTTTGCTACTTTCTCAAATGTCAACATCCAAACAATCACCTTTAAAACATTGAAATAAAATTCACTTTTTAATGGGGTGTAATTCCTAACTAATGTTGGGGAAAATGAATGAATGATTCATTCCACTCAATTTTCATTTCCAAATATTTTATTTTTTATTACATCAGTGTCTTTTGCAGCAAAGCTGACCATTGAATTATTAGCACTCTGTACTTAAATAATTCATTAATCTGATTACAAACAAAGGGATGGATGCGTATAATGATTCCTAATCCCCTTTAACCTATAGTTTCGAATCAGCCTATGTATAAAAAATATGACCTCAGAGCAATAACCAAATAAACCTAGTTTTTACATACTTTTAGTAACTGAACTATTTTTATCAAGTGATAATAGTCAAATATAACACATTGAAAGATATCTTATTTTCCAAACATCAAAATTTACTATGCAAAACATTGAAGCTAAAACCCAATACCAATTTTGAAAAACAAATATCTAGTGACGGGATCAGCATTTACCCTGGAAAGATAAAATTGAATTTTTTGTTTGAAAATATTGAATATTCATCCACAGTATAAACTAATACTATTTATTCATAACTATTTTAATTAAATAGCAATTAATTTGAAGTTTGAAAGCTACGTGATGTTAATTGATGATTTATTCGGGAATTGATAGTTAGTTTATGTTGATTGATAGTTAGTTGGTGTTAATTGAAAGTTAATTATGATTTTTTAAATGTCATAACTTTAGGGATTTCAGAAAAAAATGTAATAGTATATCAATTTCTTCGTATGTAATATTGGACTCGACTGTGATTAGATTTCTTTATGATTGTGAAGCTTAAATTTTCTTTTAAAATAAAGACATAAAAAAAAACTAAGTTCGATACTTTATCCAGTTAAAGATTTTCATGTTACGAAGGGTTATCATCATCAAAATTCAAATATTTAATCTTTTATCTTTTTCCATTAATGTGATACATACAACTGCTTCCTAAATTTTTAACTATTTTGAAATGACGAAATCGATATCTGAATCGACTCCATCTTCAAATCTTCCAAATTACATCAGACCACTAACATTATGCATTAAGAAAGATTTATATGCTTAAGATCTCAATAAAGGATACTGTTGGGATAAATAAGGTGATGCTCACCACATTTTTTCTCTTTTATTTTAGCTACTTTTTTATTACATTTTATAGCAATATGGCAAAATCTTTTGTCCATCATTATTAACATTAGAAATGTCTAATTTTCAATATATAGTCACTGAACAACAGCAAATATTTAGTTGGGAAAAAAGTAATCCATTATTTTTTCGGTAGACGTCTGTAGTGATCGATATCTCGTGAGGTATCTATCAAACAATATCAGATTTATGCTCGTTGGAAAGATGACATTTGACACTAAAATATCCTCTTGCGCTTTTTTTGTTTGATTAATTCAGTTACGAGTACAAGGTTTTAAAAATGGAAGACAACAAACAGAAAATTCGATACATTTTCGTTTTTCTCTTGTAACGGCGAAAAAGATAACAGGGTGGCTAAAATTGTGAAAGGTGTTTATCGTCCTATATAAGACTGTAACAACCAGTTACGTACAATTTTTGTTTCGTCGATTCCGTTCGGGTATTTTTGATGTTAGAGATGCACCTCGCATGTGGATGCAGCATCGTCGAAAATGTCTATAAAATATCAAAAATGATCGAAGTTAACCGCATGTCAGCAGTCGTAACGCGCAAGACCTAAAAATCTACATGAAAGCTGTTTTAAACTTTTTTACAAAGTGAATCTAAAAGAAGTTACAGAAAGTTCACGTAAAAATAATGGATTTCTTTTTCCCCAAGCTATATATCGCAACATTTTATCTAAGAAACTTGTAAAATACCAGTCATTTCAAAAATGATAATAAAATATGTGTATGTTATTTCAATTAGCAAATGAATTGTAGCACACAAATATACAGATTACTTAGAATATAATTAAATTAATTCACACATCTCTCTCATTATATGTAAAGGTGTATTGAAATATTAATGTTTACAGATAAAATATTTAAAGTAAGAACAAACAATTTATTATCATTTATGTGAAATAACACTTCTTATGTAGTCTAGTATTTTATATTCATATATAAATATCAATATTAAATAAAAATGCCTATTTAGAATCCTCATATGAAAATTTATTTACATATTTTGTTCCTTACATTAGAAATAAAATTATATTTATAATGCATATACATCTCACAGAAACCTTGTAGTAAATTTATTGTTATTTTTTCCATAAAGTTATCATAGATATTATACTTTATTTATACGTCTCAATAGGGAAATTCAGCAAAATTCCTATTATGCAAATTACTACAGATGTACTAGTAAAAAGAGAGATCTATCTTTATTTACATTAAAGAGGAATCCTAAGGGTAACGTTAGAAACTCAACATATCTCATTTTATTCAAAATGTGGCCCTTCCATTTTAACAAATGTAATCTTATGAATAAGTCATAATGAATTTAACAATAACAATAATTATTTACAAATATACATTAAATGAATTATGACTTAAGTAAAACATTACTTAATTCTCATTATTAAGTATAAAACATTACTTATTTCTCATTATTAAGTAATGTTTTACTTAAATCTATTTTTTAATTTTTTTTTTTGGAATAAATTTTAGGTTAGAATAAGAGTGTATTAAGAAATAGATGCTTTGATTTATAGATTTTGGTTTTTTTTCCTTGAAATCTACTTCGACTAGTATTCATTTCTTAAAGTGGACTCCTAACTTCTGCAAATGTTATCGCAAGAAATGGAAGCTCACAAACTGTTCAATATGAGAATCTCCGAGTTGTAGGTAAATAAATATTTGTTAAAAACCATAAATATTGATCTGCTTTTAGCATATAACGTCAAGTTAAAATTTCTCACACTTTTAAACGTTCTTTTGTTAAAGACTTAATGCAAATTTCCTTGAGTTGAATTTTAATTTAATTTATTGTTACATGTTATATAAACTCTGAGAGTTTTAACTTTAACACGAATTGCATCCACATAAGCTTTCAAGTGAATAAAATATTTAGATGAAAGGAGAGAAAAACACTCAAAATGTATCATAAACACGCGAAAACCTCTCAGATAAATTTTAGAGAAAAAAATCCCTCTAAAAATTTCTTCTCTTCTCTTTAAAGTCACGATT
>JAPDSC010055933.1:0-27093 GCA_026290005.1 Latrodectus geometricus | reverse complement strand
TTGGAGCAAATAGTCGCACGGCTAAACAAGAATTTGAAATCACGAGTTGTGTTAAAAATAATTGAACACTTCCGCATTTTCATAAGAATGTCAAGAAAGTATTACGAAAATCCAGCGGATGGGAAATTATGAATAATTCCAAGTTTTATAAAAGTAAAACCAAAAAACTAATATTAAATTTGCAGCTTTTAAACATGTTAGTACATAACATTATGCTATAAAAACTATCCGCAAACATTTAGTGGTTTTGACACCACATAGTGAACAACCTGACAACTGCAAATTGTTTTTAAGCTTTCATTAAATACTTGCAACCTTTCCATAGACTGTAAGTTAGATTCATGAGTTACAAAGTAAGAACCCCGGAAAACTTACAAGCACTCACTGGAACAGATGTACATTGTTCAATAATGAAGAAACGAAATATCCATTGTGCACCTGTGGTTGGCATCGATACTGAGATCTCCCACTCTAAAGAGCAGTCATACTATTACGCTATAATAATTTCACATTTGGGGGATTAGGAAAAACAAATTCTTATACTTTTTTATTTTTAAATGGCAGCATTGTAATCTGCGTAAGAAACTTATTCTCTAAGTTACTTTTAGTTTGAGGGCCCTTTCGTATCACTAGTAAAATCTCTGTCTCACCAATTTATATTTATTATTCGTCACGATACTAATACCTTTATATGAAAGGAAATATGTTGTTAATTTCTATAAAATGAAATTAATCACTAAAAGATAATGAGATATGAGATGTTTGTAATGTTCAAAAATAAATTTTGAAAACTGTAAATATTTTACTAATTTTTTTTCTTTTGTTTGGAAGTTAAAAAATTCACATATAAAGAGTTTCTGAAATTTTTAAGAGCAATATAATAAAAAATATTCAAAATAACACAAAAACTTTAACCGATAACACATATTTTCCCAAATTATACTCGAAACGCGTTGTTATGTGTACGATACTATTTGATACCCCTTAGTGAAAAATCGAAAGCGACCTAAAGCCGTTTCAAAACATTTTAATGTCCACCGTATAAATTGCTCCTTGGGAAGGCTTTTCGTAGATAGTGGGTCATATTCACGAGTCACAAGGGAGAAAACCCGGAAATTTTCAAAGTTCTCAGTCTGACAGACATATATACAGAAGAGCAACATCCATCTATCATTTCTCCATGGTGACTGAGATTGAACTCGATAAAAAGTTCTATCTCGTCACAATGAGTCGATGTATGATACTGTCTGATACCACGTAATGAATAACCCAATGGTCTACGCCTGCTGCAAGACATTTTAGTATACGCGGAATAAATTGCCTTCTAGAAGGACTTTTGATATAATGGATTATATTCCCGTATCGATAAAAAGTAAAATCGTGAAACTACAAATCACCAATCCCAACAAACGTGCAAACAGAAGTTCAACATCTGTCTTCTGTTATTCAGCAGTGGCTGGTATCGAATCGAGACTTTTCACTTTGAAGAGAATTGTCTTACCACTCGCCCAAGGCGAGTTCATGTACGATACTATTATGTGATTGAAACAATTTATTTAGAAAATTACCTTTAATTATATGCCACGTACTGACTTCCGGGAGTACTTTTAATAAATAGTAGACGCATTCACAAACTGTGAGGGAGTATATTAGAATAATTGAATATGAATATTTTTTATTTAAATTAGATTTAAAGTTAATTATGATTTCAAAAACATTAAATAAAAACTAAAATAGAAATAAGGATTCAAAACTTCTTCTTTTGCATAAATTATTTGAATGTTTTATATAATAATGGATATTTTTAGAGTTTAAAATTTGCTTAATAGTTTTTTCTGAGTTTTGTGAACTTTACAAACTAAATAAAAACAATTTGTTTTTTAGATTTTAATCTGAAAATTTAAAACTGATTAAGATGACAAAATTGTTATTAGTTATATTGCGAAGTTTCCTCGATTTAAATGATTCTCTTTTTTCTAGATTACTATTTAATAAGTAGCTTTTTTTCTATTTACTTTCACCACTTTTTCAAATTACTTAAACATTCATACTCCAGACTAATCTCTTTAATTATGTTCAACACAGACTTGTATTTTTTTTAATACATTGTTAATACTAATTGCAAATTATTGTTAATACTAATTGTTAATATGCAAATTTTTGCATTTGATGGTTTAATTGCAAACTTATGTAACAGACGGTGCGCGCTACTATTCAATGACGCATTCTTTGAAATGTATTTTGTAGGAAATTGCTTTGTTTAAAATTCTCCTCATTAACTTTTAGAATCACGATGGTGGGAGGGTCCTGCATGGATTAAAGTATCTCTTACTACATGGTCAAATTTGAAACTTCAAGTGGATGAGAAAAAATGTAGTTTCAGAAAGGAAAAAATGCTTTACTGTCAATTTGAGCTCAAGTAAAGTCATAAGCCCTTGGTATGAAAACATTTCGAAGTTCCCTCGAATAGTTAAGGTACTTGCCTGGATTAATAGATTTTTTAAGAAATTGCCAGAAAAAAACATATTATGAAAGACAAAATGCTTACATTCGATGAAATTCAAGAAGCAGTGTGGCTTTTACTACTTGGACTAATTGCCACAGTTCTTTGTGGCAATTAGTCCAACAAGAAAGTTTTCCTAGTACCATATCAAGTTCTGAGAATGGTTTAATGATAATATTGGATGAAGTTGGTCTAATTTGAGTAAAGATGAAGATTTTAGATAGGGATAATGAATTGAACTTCACATATCTTATTTTACTTCCTCCCAAACATCATGTTGTGACTTGTCTGATCACTGAATACTATCTAGATAACTGTCATGCTAGTGTCTTAGAACTTGCATCCAAATTACGGGAAAAATATTGGATAATTTATTCTAAACGTCTCATTCGAAATATTATTATTAAATGCTTAATATTCAAAAGATTTACAGCAAAGGCTCAGACCATGCAGTTGTTACTTGATCGTGATGCAGCAGTATTTGAAATTACTGGAGTAGATTTATGTGGACCTTCTTTTCTTGAAAGAGAAGAAAAAAGCATGGACTGTGCTTATACACTTGTGCAATGTATAGAGCAGTTCATTCGGAAGTCACTACATCGGTCAGTATAGAAGCTTTCTTGCAATCTCTTCGTAGATTTATTGCGAGAAGGGGAAGGCCATCTACTATTTACTCAGACAACGGGACACATTTTGTTGGAGCTAATAATCGGTTGAAAGAATTAGATTGGGGAAATATTCAAGATTCTGAAAGTCTCTCTTCTATTAAATGGAATGTCATCCCTCCTATTGCAGCTTGGTGATGGTGGGAACGTTTTATACGCCCAGTTAAAGCTCTCCTTATTAGAGTACTTGGAAGAGCTTCGCTGAACTTTGAATAACTTTACACGGTCTTATGTGACATCAAAACTTTTATAAACAATAGAGCAATTACTTATCTTAGTGATGTTGCAGAAAGCTTGTCACTCTTAACTCCATCTATGTTTCTTCTAGAAGTAACTAAAGTAGGATTGTCAGATGGTGATTTTGTTGACAGTGGAAACCTAAGACTTCGTCATAATTATTGTCAACAATGACGAGAACAACTGCGGAGTCGTTTTCGCCATGAATGTTTGGGAAAATTAGTACAAAAATGTAATAAAAAATTATTTCAGATAGGTGACACAGTGCTAGTAAAACAAGATAATCAAAAGCGTGTTAATTGGCCAATAGCCAAAAATAACAAAAATATTCCCGAGCAGGGATGATAGTGCTCGCATAGTTGAATAGAAAACTGGTTATGGCTTCCTTGTTCAGCCTGTTCAAAATGTATACCTTTTAGAGATGACAGATGGTAATGATCATGTTTTTAAAAGATCTAAAAGTGGAAGAATCCTAAAAGTTCCGGTGAGAATGGATCAGTAACCAGGATTCTTTTCATGAAAATTCTTCAAACTTGAGAACACTATTAACATATAATTAATAGAAAAATATATGTATATGTATTTTGTGTTATGCTTTATATGCATTGTATTTACTGTAAATTTATATTAATTGTAATTTAATTTTGTCTCAGCCAAAATTAAGGTGGGAGGATGTTGTATCTTCATTAAAATATTGCATTTGATAGTTTAATCGCAAACATGTGTAATAGACGACGCGCGCCACTATTCAGTGACGCAATTTTTGAAATGATTTTTGTAAGAAATTGTTTTGTTTATGTTTTGATTTATGCTAAACAATGAAAAGAACTGTAGAGATGTAAAAACGGCAAAAGTATTTGGAATAGAAATAAAGTTTGTGTGTACTTATGTATATGTTTGTTCGGTCACTATAATAAAATGTTGAAAACACTCATGGATAATGAATTATTGAAAGATTACAGCTTTCAGTGGAAATCTTGAAGACAGTATCGCCATTTAACAAAAGGTACGTTTTTAGGCTTAACCAAATTTAGTATATAACTTGGTAAGAGATAGAAGAATTTTCTGGTCTGGTAGCTCAGGTTACAAATTCTTTTCTCGGTGTTAAAAACAGACTAATTGTTGATTTTCTGAATCTCCATGATAATTTTGTTACTAATGTTAATTGGTAAACTTATCACAGATTTTTCAAGTCTATCAATTTCATTAAACAGAGTTTTGACTTTTTTACATATAATATACGATATTTTTTTCTTGTTCATCTATAAATATAATTTGATACACTTTTGCTTAGGATGTGAAGCTAAATTTATCTTTTTTATTTATTATATTAGATTGGGGAAAAAGTAATCCATTATTTTTTCGGTAGACGTCTGTAGTGATCGATATCTCGTGAGATGTCTATCAAACAATGTCAGATTTATGCTCGTTGGAAAGGTGACATTTGACACTAAAGCATCCTCTTGCGGTTTTTTGTTTGATTAATTCAGTTATGAGTACAAGGTTTTAAAAATGGAAGACAACAAACAGAAAATTCGATACATTTTCGTTTTTCTCTTGTTACGGCGAAAAAGATAGCCGGGTGGCTAAAATTGTGAAAGATGTTTATCATCCTATATAAGACTGTAACAACCAGTTACGTACAATTTTTGTTTTGTCGATTCCATTCGGGTATTTTTGATGTTAGAGATGCACCTCGCATGTGGATACAGCATCGTCGAAAATGTCTATAAAATATCAAAAATGATCGAAGTTAACCGCATGTCAGCAGTCGTAACGCGCAAGACCTAAAAATATACATGAAAGCTGTTTTAAACCTTTTTACAAAGTGAATCCAAAAGAAGTTACATAAAGTTCACGTAAAAATAATGGATTTCTTTTTCCCCAAACTAATATTAATGGTATCATGGATACCAGCTAACTGTCCATTCTAGGGAAATGAAGCCGCTGATTCCTTGGCAAAGAAAGCAACCAAAATTTAAGATAAGATTTTTGGAAAAACATAAAAGAGGCAAACATGAAATGGGTCGATGGAATCCCAAATATTCCACTTTGGCCAAAGATTGGATCTGTTACCATTTTTCGTCACGATTCTCTCTTTAAACATCTATGTCGTATAAGCGTTCTGTCAAGCCCTCTTTGCCAATTGTGCAACTTACGAGAAGAAATGGACGCGAAGCATTTGAGTCATTGCCCTGCACTTAACTCAAGACACTTGTGGGAGGGTTGCTGGAGAGTTCGGCCTAAGATGGAGGAGTTATTACTTACTGTGGTTTTAGTTTTGTTCTTTGTTTATGTTACCTTTGTTCTGGTTTTAATGTTTTTTATTTTGACTACAGTTGTCTTCTAATCTGTCAATAGAAATTACACACACACATATATATTTATATATATATTAATGAAACTTCTTATGTTTCGGGTGTTCATAAATGGCCCATTTTAACATAATTTTACAATACAAATAGTTCTATTACTTATATTACAATATAATAATTTATATTATAAGTACTTCTATCAAGTTATGAAATAATTTTTATCAGATGCAGTATATTGCAAAAGTTTGTGCATTTTATAGTTCAAGGACATAAACATGAAATGTTTCATTCGTTAGAATATTGCAATGTATACATTTTTATTCATTTTTTGCCATTGATACCAACACAACAATTTATAATTTAAAGAAATTCCGGTATCATATTGGTAAAGATTTAATTTTTTTTACATAAAAAGCTTACACTTTTTCTAATCCTTTATGATCAATGGATGAAACATATTTAAGGTAAAACTTTTATTACTACTTAAAATGAAACAATTCAGTTATATTATTTTTAGAAACAAATATGTGCTATAGTAAACACAAACAAAAACTCTAATACAATTTTTAATCAGTTTTTTCATCTCAGCCAATAAATTAATGCACATAAAACAATGAGAAAAACAAAATAAAAATACCACGAATTAAGAAACACTCTCAGCAAACAATTTAATTTTAAATTATTATTAAAAATATAACATTTAATATTTACAATAACCACTTAGTGACAGAAATATACAAAAGTAAACATATTAAAAATATTTTTTATATTTGTTTAACATGCTACTGTACTTTTTCCTACAAATAAAAAAATAATTTTCATAAAATATTCAGAAACTTAGGAAAACAAAAAAAAATTTCCATTCCATATTTGTATAATGATAATTAGTGGCTTCGATTTAACTACACAGGAAAAAACTTTTTCATCGACAAAATATATTCTTTACTCATCCGAGTTTAAATATTCATATTATTTTTTTTAGTTAATCATCATTTTTTTCTTTTTTTTGCTTCATTAAAATTAAACAGATATCTTAATGGCTAAAAAATTTTCTTTTTTAGAGTTAAAATCGGGAAAAAAAATTAGAAATTTTTACAAACTGCATTTATTTATAAAGCCATTATTGTATCCAAATTTACAAATTATATTGAATTTTGAAAATGTGACATTTTGTATTTTTCATAATACAAATTTTGTTTTTACAAATGAAAATCGCAGAATATAATATGTAATTATTTAAATAAAAAATTAATATATAAAAAGTAAAGTTTCATTTTTATTGAAAAAATTTTATTGGTATAGTGATAATATTCTCAAGAAAAAGAAACTTTATAAACTGAAATTACATATATGGATAAATTGTTTTAAACTTGTACATTTTTGAAGGGCTATATTTACTTTAAATATTTCTTTATTACTTTTTATCAACGTAAATCGATTATTAAACAGTCATAATAGATTGAGTCAAGTAAAATCAAAACTAGATGGAAATAAATTTTAAAATTGCAGAAATAGGCATGATATCGGAAAAAATAGTGTTTATTTTAAATTAGAAATATTTTAGATAATATGTATATCTTTCTTCTTTAAAATTTTATATGTAGCACATACCTTAGCAATCTTAGCATTCCAAAACAATTGCGTTCGTGAAACTAAAGAAATCTTCATATTTTTAGACTAATTTGATAATACCATGGATTCTTACTATTTTAACGCACGGTCTTAAGACCTTAATATTCAACAAAAAAACCGTACATTATATGGCCAAATCATATTAGTTAGCAACTGCACAGTTCTATTTTCTGCTTAAAATCTGTTTACAATATGTTATATAATCTTGTTTATATATAGTGAGGATAATACACAAATATTCTCTGCATTTTGATTATAGTTCATGATTGTATTCTATATATATATATATATATATATATTCTCCACTTTCCGTTTTATCTAATTGTACCAACATTTTTATATTAAGAGTTTTCTCTCTTAAGAAAAATCATCAGTTTATCATCGTCTGCTTCGTTAATTGCCCAACATTCGCTGCCATATAAGACAATTGGTCTTATTAGTAGTGTCTTGTATAACTTGTATTATTTTCGCTACTTAAGCTATAAATTATAATTAATTTGGTTACCACGAAATCAGTTCTCGAGAGCGAGATAGTCTCAATGATTCTGATCCACGAAGAGGTGAAGCAAACCTAATCGAAAGACATTTGAATAGATTCAACAGATTATGAATGGAGCATTTATGGTAGTTGCCATACAAATATTTATAGCATATTAGCGTAATAATGGCATAATTTATTACCAAGTATCATGTATTAATCCAATTCTGCATACCCATTTCTGATCAAGATGTTATTTATACGGCTTCAGTAGTATAATCTTTTTTGTTGAAAGATTATATTACTGAAGGAGTAATATAATCTTTCTAAGAAATTAGCCTGTCTTTTCTTTTTGAACAAAACCAATATATATGCTATTGCATAGCTTTATTAAAGTTATATATCCCAAATTCAATCAATTGTAAGAAGTTTTCATTTGTATTTTTTAAAAATATTTCAGGTGAAATATACAGAAACTTAGATATATAATTTTTGATCTAAAATTTAACAGTAAAAATTATTTATTAATTCTCATAACGAAAAAAAAAAAAAAAAAATTGTTCAATTTTCTTTTAAAGTAGCGATAATTTTTAAAGCTGTAACCAACAAGATAATTACTATGCATAAGCTCATAAAAAACGCAGTTTTTCTTTAGATTTACTCACACCGCTTTGAGAATTTAATATCCGTCGGGAATTTCTTCTCAAGGATTTTTTCATGGGTAGTGGCTCGTATTCACGGGTCCTAAGGTAGAAAAATTTCCCAGCATGTACCTCAAACATATTTATTTAAGAAGAAACGCACAGACAATACTATTGCTCTTCAACATTAACTGGAATCGAACCGGGGACTTACCATGCTGTTTATGAGCAGGCTCCTGTGAGCCGTTCAGACTTATTGATTTAATTTGATTACAATTGAAAAGAGATTTCAGAGGCAAAGAGCTTTAAATCTGTATATATATTATATTAATTTTTTTTGCAGAATATAAGATTTCGATCCAAAAATAATATACGAAAATATATTTAAAATATTCTATTAAGAACGCAACTTGAGATTTTATTTATTAAATTCATATGAATAGTTTAAAAATAAATGAAATCTTGAAGTATCGTTCTTTGTAGCAACGAAATAGTCAATGTCAATGGCCGTAAATTACACACACATCCTAATTATAAAATAGGGATATCCTGTAAAAGAGTATGGGAATCTATATTTGTTTCACTCATTTCCTGATTTGCAGTATGAGAAATTAATATAATAATAAAAATATCAGATATACCTATAAATTTCGGATTATATAAGTGTTATATCAAGTTAAAAGATTTTCCATGAATTATAAACATAATTTTACTTTTAATTGATTTAAGATTGTTCTGTTTAATAAATTACAGAAAAGAAATATTAGAATGAATACTTAACGCATTTTTTAGATGTAAGAAATAGAAATGGAGGGAATCTTAAATTAAACATATGCAGTAATCAATAAATATAGTTATTACTCTTATACATTAGAATATTAAACGGACGAATCTCATAAAATTACGGATTTGTTAATTTATGAAATGTAACTTTTAAAATTGAAAGCTTTTTCTCATCTCTTACTTATTTTTAGTTAGCAACATAAAATGAAATGACGCCCTATCACAACTAATGAAAATCTTATTGTTCAATTTCATAAATATATCAATCCAATGCATTATTTTCATTGTTGTCTGTATTTACATAATTAACCAGCTTTAGCCCATTATTTTATTAAAATCCAATAGATTCCAAAAAATAAATAAATAAAATTGTTGTGGAAAAATATATGGCAGTTTAGGTTTACCCTTAGATAAGAAATAATTAGTTAATATAAAACTTGAAGCATACAAGTAAATTAAATTATACCAGGAAGTACAAAATATAATAAAAAAAAAATAGTTGAAGAGTACGGGTTTATTAAACCCTAAATTTATGTTAAATATTCTAGATGTTTTTAAGGTTTAAATTTCGAGAGAAATCTTAGCGGGAAATTTGGCGGCTTTTAAAGTAAATATTGGGGGGGGGGGAATTCACTATGTAACAAATGTATTTATTTGAGTTGTTGTTTTCATGTGCAGCCAAACTTTTTTTTTTGTTTTAGTACAAATACTTTATTAAAGAAAGTAAAATTTATATTGCTTATTTTTAGTGTAATTCAAAATAAATTTTTTAAATATTCATTAAAAATATAAGCCCAATAGATATATAATTTTATTTATATACAATTGCCTTTTATTCTTCATTTTACAAATTAAGATTAACAAATTTAACAAATGATTAAATTTTTCTTTAGAAAGATCATTAAACTTTTATTTTTCAATAAATCAAATCTAAATGTCGTATTCAACGAGATTTCGTTTTTTTTTTTCCCCCCTAAAAAAATACTGCTACAATTCTGTTCAATAGATATAATTTACTTTCCCAACAGCTGAATTCTTATTTTTCCGAGTATTAGCCATATCTTGCATTACGTTAAACGATGTCATCGGGTAAAAGAAATAAGTACTCTTTTTAGATATTCCGTACACTTTGCCCACGGAATTTGGCAGAATGCCACGACGAGATACTTAGAGATCGAAAATTAACATAAAAAATACCATATATTATGAGGATTGAAAATAAATTTTGAGAAAAATTAACAAACAAGGACATTTACCATAAACTAACTATTGATGAAATATTTTTAATAATTCTTTTCAGGTTTTTTAGCTTGTTCAATACTAATGAGTTTTTTTTTTTATTTATGATTTATAGTAAATTAGGTCTATTTTGAACATCAAAGGCAAGTTATGACCGAGCACGTATGAATTAAACGAAAAAATTAATATAACATCGATATATTTAACTTAATTAGTTTCGTTAACATGAATACTGAAACCTCACTGTGTGCGATTTGATAGATTAGTTTTAGAATAATGAGTTTCTACGTTGAATCGAAAATCTCTGCCAGTTAACGATTAAAGTAGTGAACTATAAAGATGAAATAATAGCGTAATAATTGTATTTATACACACACAAATGCTACACATTTGCCATTAGTTTTAACTTTTTGTTTACCATACTTAAGAACAATGCATAAAAATTATAAAGAAATTAATATTTAGATCTTTTTTTTTTTCCTCTAAAAATAAATTTTTAATGCAATTGAGAATGCATAAAGCGCATATTATGCAAGTACATTTTAACATTTGTTTCTCTAATTCCGACATTTCGGGGTTCAGCTACGGTCATTTTTATAGAAATACATAAGGATGTGAATATATACTTACTAGTTTAAAAATAATTATGTTAAATATGAATATTTCCATGAACAATTTAATTTTTTTATTTAAAATTTTCAGCGAATTTCCATCTTTTCAATTTATGAGTGAATACTTGTTGCGAAGAAATAAAAATAAACTATCGATATATATTACTTGCCATTTTATATTTAATACTGGTTCATTAACCATAAAAGAAATTTATATCTTTTCTTGCAGCTTAAAATATTTAGACAAAGCAACTGAATTAAAAATAAAAATCACAAGCTCACAAGACTAAAAATATTTAAATAAAATACAGAAACGTGATTTGGCAAAGCAAGAAATAATTTAATAGAAATTAAAAATATTTGCAACTAGTAGAATATTAAGAAGAAAAATTCTGAAATTTTCTAGGTTACTAGAAATCTGGGTCTCATTTTTATCCCGTTTCACCTGCATTCATGTGAAGGTCAAGTTCAACTGTCTTCCTTGAAAATCGACTGTACACTTCAGGCTTTATATCGTGAGTTACGAAATCTGTAAATTCTATTTTAGATTCGTGACTGTCTACTTCCTTCTAAAAAAGGTCAATTTTTGAACAGGATCACAAAGAATACCAATGAATGCTAGTTGAGAATTTAGGGCATCACATTGTTCACTTGCTTATAAATATAAACCGGGGTCAATATCCCAGTGATGAACAGAGGAAGATTACGAGCGTCTTCTCTGAGAAATACAGAAATCATATGAAAAATTTATAAGGATAGAATAAAAAGAATTTTCCCCCAGCTGCGAAATACTTATTTGAAGATAAAACTTAACTTTTATACTTTATATATATTTTTTTGGTCAGTTGATTATTTTATATATATATAGTCTCATTCAAAACGAATAGATCAATCAATTGTATATAAAACATTAAATATCAAATTTTAATTTTAGACATTCTTGTTTTATATACTTATTTCAGAATACATTTAATCTAATGTTACGTATTCTAAAAAGCTTCCATTTTTAGAAAGTGAATTTCGGGAAAATTTTTTCGCATTACAAAATGGTGTACGTTGGACTAGCGTAAAATGCGAATAGCATCGAACTTCACAAGTACTCTAATAGTAATTTTTTCACTACATTATACGAAATTCTTTATACATATAGAGAGAGAGAGAGTCCGTCGTAATGTGCAGAAATAAATTTAAAAGCAGCTTCCAACATTTGATATGAAAATATTCTCCACGACACCAAACAAAGTCACTAAATATATTTTGAACACTGATTTTATGGAAACCAATTCGAAATTATTTTTTGTTTTAAGAAAAAAATTATTTTTAATAATTAAATTCCTAATCGATGCCGAAAATACCTTAGAAGAACTGATTTAAAATAATTTTCTTGAAAAAATTGCCTAGAAAGTATCAAATTTCGTAACGTAGATGACAAAAATTTATTTGTGCTTTGTTTGTCGTTACAGTAATTTTTTGCATACAATTGGTAAATTAGACATGTTAACAATTTAAATGGACTCAAAACCGTAACAAACGCATGCGGAAATCGAACACACCAGCTATCGAACCGGATGTTGAAAATACAATCCAATTCAGCTGCCAACTAGGAAAACTGATGAATTTAATTTCTAAATATTTGCATCTTAATAAGAATATAATTTCAACAGGGGTAAAACTTGACATAGTTTTTATAAATTTTTACATAATGATAAACAGTAACTTTCTTTAACATATTATAATGCAGACGTTGATAATGTATGGCATAGATTACCTTAATTTTGGCTAGCCTTACTTTTAATGTAATATTTAGATTTCAATGAAATTTTCACAAACATCACCTTAATATTTTATACCATTGTAAAATAATTTTATTAAATTGATTAGATAAGAATTGCCATAAATTTGAACAAGATCATTTTTTTTACCTTTATTTCAGAAGCATTAGTAACTAGATAGATAACAATTATGGCACAGTAATACATTTCCATTCTTATAGAATGAATATAACTTTTCATTTTGAAATGAATAAAGATCCTACTTATTGTTTAGTAATAATTAGTTTTTATTGTACAAAATTTTCACAAGACACAATTTAGAATATAATAGAACGTAGCAGTAAATGTACAAAGAGTAGACAGTCCAAAAGTTCCAAATACACAATATAAAAACAGTTAAAATCTTAAGCATCTTTCAAATCATCCGGTAAAGGCATTTTCGGATGTTTGTTTTCAAAATGTTGCCTGTGTGTTTTAGGATCGGGCATCTGAGCCTGTAAGAAACAAAATGGTTTAAAATTCTAAGTTTGTAGAAAATTTATTTTCTAATACAGTGACCAATTTGTTAAACAGTATTTCATTCATAAATTTTTAACTAATTAGCTCATTTACAATTTACATACTCTGAAAACGATTGAAATAAATTAAAGGAATATTTTAATTTAAATTTTGTTTAAGTACATCAAAACTAAAATATACATCACAACAGAAATGACTGATCTACATCTGTAGTTATGTTTGTCAGTCAAAAAAATAATAAAAAAATAAATAAATAAATAAAATAAAATAAAAAAAAATTTAAAATAACAAGTAAATAAGGTTAAGCATTTTTTAAATAAGATTAATATTAAAATTAATAATTACAACTGGTACAAAATGGAATAATATAGGTACAAATGGAATAAAATTAGTGACTTGTATCTCAAATTTGGATGTTTACAAACTTAAGAATTTTTGAGCTGAAGGACAAACTTTTTTGCTACAATATTAAATATTTTTGGGGGTTAAGAGTGATTTTTTCTGTTATAATGAACCAAAAGTACAGATTTTAAGATTCGCAAACACAATGTCAACATTGTTTCTGAAAAACTTTAAACAGTTTTTGGCAAGTATTCTTTATTTAAATATTAACATACCCAATTCAACAGCTCCACACTAAATCCTACCCAGTGCAGATGCCAAATAAGACAAACAAGTATATAACTGTGCCAAAATGGGTTTTCATGAATTTATCCATACATATATCTGCAATGCTGAAATGTGACCAATTCCATTACTCAAGGAATTGGAGTTTTGATAATTCTTAGATATTATAGAATCTTTAGTTTTAAAAGTTTGGTTTATTTTAAAATTCTGTTTAAGAAATTTGTTTAGAAGTTTAGTTTAAGATTACATTTTCAAAAATTAAGTTTAAACCCAAAATTTCATATTTTGAACTTAGGTTGGCAGCAGTTGTATAATTGGCAATGAAATATTGCATCATGCATCAGGTAATAAACCAGGTATTAAAACTTTGTATAATTTTTCTTTAATGTTTTTAAACTGCACAGTTAAAAAGGAGTTTAAGAATAGTGATTTGATAGATTGTTAAATATGTTAACAAAAAATAGTAAATCAAGTTTGTAGCAGTAAATAGCTTACAAAATTTGTATTTTACGCAAGAATAAAAATGAGACAGATTTAGGGTATCATATGAAAAGGGATTAAACAAAAAACTTTGATGCACCTTAGAAAAAAGAAAAAGTTTAGGCTGAGGAGTTTCCACAATCAAGTTTTATAAATTTAAACACAATGAAAGAAGGTGAGGTGATTGTGATTGATACATTTTTGCAACTCAAGACACAAATATGCTAGTTCATTAAATAAAATACAGTTATGAGTCAAATGAGTGTGGCCGATGTGTAGCCTAGATAATATGATATTGGCACAGCTGTATGATATGTTACAAGTATGAATTAAAGGTTTTAAACATAAAAGTTTGTCACTCGATTCCAAAAATTCTGCCGAACAGAATAAATATAGCTAGAGTCTCAATCCTGATACCAGTGATTATTTATTTAATGAGATCTTTACTGTCTTTAGAAGATTAGATTCAAAGCAAGTAGATTACAATCTACATCGAAACTATTGTTTCGTGAGGTGCAAAATGCTCCACTGCAGATATAAAGCCCCCACATAATGAACAAAGTCTAACCAATTTAGGGCAGATTTTGAAGAGAATCACAAGCCACACTGCCATAATCAATATAGGACAAAATGACTGATATATCCTGCTCAATAAAGTTTCATCAGGACTACAAGAAATGTTGGAAAGAACTCTTAAAGTTAAAAGATTTTTCATGTTTCCTGTGCAGATTTAACAAATGAGGTACAAGAAAGTAAGTTTCTTGTCAAAAATTACTCCAAGGCTTCCTATCAAATGGAAAAGAAAAATCTTGTCAGATTCTATCTTGTTAACAGAAATAAGAGGTGAATATTGAGATCAGGATGGAGGATTTGCTCCCTGGAAAAAAAGGATGCAATGGCTCATGAGTGAGCTGATATCGCCATTTTTGACATTCAAATCAACAACCTGATTTACAGGAACCTGCAGTTGCCATTCAATTAACAGCATATCTGAATCTTGATAGGAAATCTGAGTCAATCATAAATTTTAACATAAGGAGGCAAGACAGATAAAATCTTAGAAATGCAAACAATAAAAAGTGTCATGCAAAGGACCATATCATAGCAAATACCCTCTGCATAGATAAATGCTCTAGACAAAGTAGGCCCAAGGCACACTTTAAAACCTTCTCTTCTGTATGAAGTTTGGAATAAAAAGTGGTAGATTCCAATGGAGATTAAAACTATGAAACGCATGAATTCCATAGCGCAGAGTTCAATCTTAGGATTTCTCAGTTCCAGGAAAATTGACACAAGATGGTTCTTATGAACAAATGCTTTTCTAATATTCTTTTCTAAGTTAATGATGTTGTGAAAAGTAGATCTGCCACTATAGACACCACTCTGTTGTTAAGCGATACACCAGCACTTTTCAATTCATATTTAGTTACTATTCAGTTACTTTCTAAATAAACCAGATGATAATCGCACACTCAAATGCCTTATAAAAGCAGCCTGTTAACAAAATAGGCTGATAACTTAGCAGATCTTTTTCTGATTTTAAGATAAGGATAACAATAGCTTCCTACTACATAGAAAAAAAAATTTTTTTTTGTTAGATTCTATTTAAAAGGGCTACGATATTGGGAAGGTAAACAGGTCTCTTATTGTAAAGCTTTTGATAGGAAATTCCATCTAGATTGAGGTTAGAATTATGAATCTGAGATGGGGTCTATTGAAACTTATACATACAGAAGTCCAGTTTAAGGAAACTTTATAATAATGGAAGTTGATAGGGATCTTCTCAGCATGACTTTTATGTTCTTGGAAAAAAGTAAAAGAGTTGTAGTCAGATACACTATAAAAAGCTTCACTAATTTTCTTAACATTTTCAAGAGAATTCAGTGGTGCTGGTGGCCAAGACAGGAAAGAGTATCGCCACATCTTTATCTATTTCACAATAGTTGCTTAAAAGAACAGGATTTTTAAGAGAAGTACTTTTCAATTCATATTTAACTTGGTAGTTTTTTCCTGTTTTTAGAGTCACTTAATTTTTGTGGCATTGTCAAATTTGACTTATGAGATCAGCTGCTTTATATCTAATTTGCTTAGTTTCTTAGTTTAGGTATGGTTGGAATTGATGAGAAATCAGTTTATGTAACAGTTGATACTGTCGTCTTAAGTATGTGTGCATAGTGTTTTAAAACGACTTGTGACAACTTGAATTAGTTTTTACCATCTTGATACAAAATTTTTACCTTCTTTTAATCCTTTGGATTTCTTTTTTGCAGTGTCATTGTGGGCAGGTTTTACACAATGCTGTATGGTTCACTTCACAATTGATGCAGAGTAGTTCAGAACCACTTTCCTTATGTTATAGACTCGAACATTGCTTATCAATACAATTGCATGTATTGATAAGCAGTGTACTTTAAAATGTTCAAACCTGTTACTGTTGAAGCACTGTATGGGGTTTGGAATATATAATCTGATATGACAGTTAAGATAGCTTGTTTTTTTATTGAGTTTGACTATTCGGGAAGTCAAAGGTCAAGAGTCCAGTTAGAATTATTTCTTTACCACGACAGATGGTAATTTAGTGAACCTCACTAACTCTTTGAAATCATTTCATGATTTTAGTTTAGTAATTTGTGGCATGAAGTCAAAGAAATCTCTCCAAGTGCTCGCAAACACAAGAGACTGTGCTGTTGATGAGCTTTATAAAAGATCAACAGATCTTACTTTTTTTTATGTTATTGGGTTCTCTAGCAGTACCCTTGATACATTTAAGTATTTTGAATGGCAACAATTGTTTTAGCTGACCTCCACTGTTTTGTATTAAAATAAAGTTTGGAAAAAATATTTAAAGATTTATTATTTTTATAGGCAGATTGCAAGAAGTTATAGCCAGAATTTTTAGGATCTACAAGAAAGTAAAAGCATTCATCCCAACAGGCCCCTGCCCACCACAGAGCCCAACAAGGGAAGGCTGTAACCAGCATTGGAGATAACCAGCCTCAAAAATTAACTTAGAAATGCCTCTAGCACATCGTATACTACACATCGGGAAGATAATCTGCAAACCTGCTAGCATAAACCAAAATGCAGAATTAGCCCTGCAGCACCATGAAGGGAGAAAAATATACATAAATCAGCTCCCTTCACTTGACTAAGAGTGGGTTTATTCCACTCAATTATCAACAGTGAAGTCTGGGACGAAGGTAACACAGGGGGCTCAGGACACCATACACTTCAAACATATGGGATGGAAGATTAATGTAAGCAAAGACAAAGGGTAGAGTCCAATGAATAATGGAGTAAAGAACAAGCAAATCAGAAAACTTGATCCTGCAGACAATGCAAAAGGGAAGGAAAGTAGAATGAGAATGAATTACAAAATTTAAAGAATATGTCAGGACTGCAACCTCATTTACCTAAAGAAGATTAACTCTCAGATAACATATAAAATGGACTAAGCATAAATATGGTTAAATATTCATAAATAAAATTGAAAAGTTTTAAATTTAAATACTTAACATTCCATTTTTTTGAAGTCAGCAAAAGAATTATAAATTGTTTAAAAACAAATAGATATAGGAATTCTGACTCCAAAAATTAAGTACACAGTTTGGAGTTTTTCTCAATCCTCCTTTTAAAATTAGAATATCTTGAGCACAGGAATATAAAAGAATCTTTCCAAAAACAAATGGAAACTTAATATACATATCAAAACTTAAGTGATTCCTTTATTAAAATAGTTAAAAAAAAAATGAACAAATTAATTATTTTAACATTTAAATTTACATATGCTTTTTTTAAATATTATAAAATTAGAAAATGAATAAAACAAAACCAATATGGTATGCATAATTCATAGACTCAAGTAATATGGAGACCAATTATAAATTACATATTTAATCTATGCTTGAGAAATATATAAACATAGATCCAGATTCACTAACACATAATACACCAGCAAGAAACAAAATTAAATCTACATATTTTTACTACAGTTGGACATATATGTATAAAGCTCGATAAAACTTTACTTAGAAACTCATAACACAAGTTCAATGGCTTTCGAGACGAAAAATATAGAAACAGCATGACATTTTCATTATATTTTTTAAATGAAATATCCAATAAAATTCAAATTTATTTCAGGACATTATCAAATTAACATTTAAAATATAAATTTTCTTTAATATTGAATATTTCATTTTTTTTAAATACAGCTGATTAGTTTTAGTAGCTAAATCAAAAAAAAACTAAAGCCATATTTTAGATGAACATAAATTATTAACATTTGACTTATTATAATATTATTCTATTAAATCTAAGATATTATTTCTGTTGATATAATTTATAACATTTCACATCTGAGAATTTAATTTTTTCACTTTATAAATTAACTTCTCAAAAAATATAGATATAAAATTTTGATATTACCTTACACACAGAGCAAACATGAGTTAGAGCTTTTTGAGCTGCAGCCTTTTGATCATGACCTTGCTGTTTTTTCTGATCTTGAATGCGTTTAGCATTTTTTTGCTGTGACTGAATCTTTTGCTGACCACGGGCCATGTCCTAAAAATAAAATAATCAAAGGCAGTGTCAGATTTCACATTCTTATTATAAGCAATTTGTAAATATATTTTGCCATTTATTAAAGAAAAATATAAATCCCTATTCTATAACATTGTTACTTTTAAGATAAAGAATAAACATATGTGATAAATACATTGAAAATATGAAACTATGTATAAAATCCATAGAACTTAATTTTTCTTTGATAAAATTATAGAACAGGATAAAATTATAGAATTTAAAATTTAAAAAAAGACAAGAATAAATCATATTTTTGATATATAAAATTTTTACTCATGTAAAATTTTTACTAATTACTTATATAAAATTAGTCACATTTTTTTAAATTTAGAACTTCCATTATTACTTTATTAACCAAACAGTGCACTGATTTTAAACTGCATTAAGTTGTTTTCACAATTGACTATATTTATAATTTCTTTTTTCAGTGACCATGTTAATTTATCAAGAAATAAAAGGATATATATATATTTAAGGATTGAAAGGAAGATTAATGCAAAAGTGACAGATGGTGAATGTATTTAAAGAAGCAAGAGAATTGACAGTAACTAGTTGAACTGTCCTAATTTATACACTATCACATTGCTTTTAAGACAAGAACCATTAATAAAATGGTGACAAACATAAAAAAGGGGGCCACTATATGACTGCCAACATAAAAAATTCATTTATTTTTAATCCTTTGAAAATATTGCTGCCTTTGAAATTTTATATTATAGTTAAGTATTCAATATTTTAAAACTAAAAATGAATATCAAAATATTACAAGTATAAATAATTAAAAAAAAAATTATTTCTCAAGTATATCACCAAATACTTATACAAAAACTGTAGAGTAATTCAAGCATGATGTAATATTAAGGCTTTTTTAACATTAGAATTCTTAAATTATAACTTTTTTTCTAAAAATAGACACTTTTGTTTTCTTACAAATTAGAGTTTAAAATGCTTTTAAAAAACATGAATACAGCAAATTATATATATTTCACATGTATTCTTCCAAATCTTTCAGTGACACAACTATTTCCATTTTAAACATACATAAGAAGAGGTATTAGTAATTTAATGCATTGATATCTTCCATTACAAATAATAAATTACAATTAAATTTTATTTTTCTAAAGTCATTTTCATTTCCAATAAGTATGAAAAAATTAAAACATTATCTCAATGCAAATGCATACTCGTTTAAAAGTAGTAGTTATAACAAATGAGCCACATTAATTTTGATTGACAATTGAATATTCACATGGAATACAATGCATTCAATGATAATTCTAAATGCATTATACAAGGAATACATTCAATGATAATTTTAAAATTTTTTTGCATATACGTACATAAGAAAGGGGGTTTTGTATGACAAAGTATCCAATACAAAGAAACTATTAAAATTCCAGTAACGTGGGTTAAGAATGTTTACCAAACTGTCACTTAAAGATTACTAAGAAATTGTTAGAAGTAATTTAAATTTAAGTACAACAAAAATGCCCCAAAAGTGACATGCGGTAAAATATAAATTTTGAATTCTTTTATTAAGTACTGTACATTAAGGCTTATTCATTCGAAATGTGCTGAAAAACTTTCATGTATTACCAACAATATCTCTATTAATTATTTAAAAAATTAAGATATTTGTATGACGTGAGGAAAAATACTTTTATATACTTAGCATGTTATTCAAAAACGTTAAAATATTTAACAGAAATTTAATCGTTTGAAACACAACATATGCAATTAATAACAGTAATTATAAAAATTGATATAATAAAAGCATACATCTTACCTGTATGATTATTAGTTTAATAGATAGTGAAAATAAATTTTAATTTTCAACCAAAACCTAATTTTTATCAAACCCCACAGGCACAAGAGCCCACTTTCTGCAATGTCTTGCCCGTTCAGTAAAGAATTCGTATTAAAGTGAGTCTGAGTAGTTTCGCAGAGAGTAGAGTTCTAAGCAGGAAGTTCATAACGTCAATAAAAGGAGCTTCTTCTTAATGCTGAATTTGAGTATCATTTAAAAAAATATATATAATCTCAGAGATTGATGCTTGCATTTAAAAACGTTTTTACTTATTTTAAAAGCTAAAATTTTTCATTTACTTTTTAAAAATATTTTAAAAGAATAAAAAAATAAGATTTTCAATTTTTTCCATTTAGTTGTTGGCAGCAATTTATTGATTACATCAACTTGCGGTAAAAGTCTGTGGAAAAGACTTTCTTTTTCGATTCTCCGTCAAGAAGAACGCATGTTGTAATCATACTTGATGAAGCTATGCAAATTAAATTCTGATTTTCTTTTAAAATTTTTAAATAAAGTGAAAATTTTTAGAATTAGTTTGGGGTTAGTATTTTAGTGTGCGATTTGCATGTAATTATATAATTTTGAATTTCGTCACAGGTTTTACATTAAATTTATTCATTGCATAAATTTATTAATAAATGTATTTTTAGAATTATAATTTTTGACTGAAATAAATTACTGCCCATTATTTAAACATAATATTTTTAATTGACTTTTAACTGTACAATTTAATTAATATTACACGTTTTGCAAAAATTAGCTTTTTTAAAGACTGCTTATGTAATCAAACATTTTTAACTATTTGAAACAAGTAAGCAAATCACGAAATGAAATATATATAATTTTAATAAATATATATTATTTATTTAAAATCTGATCGTATGTATTAATGATGCATGATTAAAGTCACTGATTATTCTAGTTTCCTAATTAAACGATCAGATTAGAAAACATATTTTTTGTTTGCTGTTCCTTAATTACTTTTTTAATCGTGGAACTTAATTTTTTAAATACATTCATATAATTTTTTATTATTGAGAACAAGATTTTTAGGAATTAAAAGTTTTGATAAATGCTTTGACCAAATTTTGTTTGTATTTAAAATACACTTGTTGAAATTAAATTTTATTTTATAACATTTTTATTTCATATACGTTCGATTCTAAAATTGTTTCTCATTTATTTTTCAGAAAAACCAGTGAGGTACATTAGATTTTCAAATTATATTAAGATCTAGTCATACTTAGGAAAATGGTGCCTAAAAAATCATTAATTTGCTTTACGCAGTCTCGTTTCCCAAAACTTCTATTTCCTCAATACAGATGTTATGCAAAATTGGTACAACAACAAGATCCAGAAGAAGTGAGAAATATGCCAATTTTTCAGTATGCTACTGAAAATACAAAGAAAAGCAGACGAGTATATATGTGGGGAAATGCACAGTTTGGTGCTTTGGGATCTGCCAGTTTTATTAAGCCAATTTACCATAAACATCCTAATAAAACCATGTATTTTCCTTGGAGATTACCATTTGCCACTTTTCACAAGGTGATATAGGAGTAAGAAATTTAATGTTTCATTTTAGACTATTTACATAATATGAATATATGAAGTTCCTATAAATCTAAAGCATATTTATTTACTTTTTGTTGAATTATTTATTCAAGTATATGAAAATGAACATAAATTTTTGGAGCTGATTAATTAGTTATAATACATACATTCTTTAGAATTGATTAGATATTTTAAGAATTTCTAGCATAAGATTTGCTATTTAAATTGAATTGAAAACTTTTTGCTGCTTTTTTATACCAGTAATCTTAATTTGATTTTTCTACAAAATCTTATATTATCAATGTTTTATATAGACATAAATCAATTTAAATTAGTGATAAATTAAGTTTTAAAAAAATTTTTGTAGGCTACTTGGGAAAATACTCATCACAAAAACTCTAGATCAGTTTAAAACTTTTAATTAAATTCTTTAATCTATTCATTATTATTTATATGGTAGCATTTAAGCATTTTTTTTATCTTTGCATTCACATACAAAAAATCTTATAACTAAAACTTCTTATTGTTAAAAACAATATTATATACAATAATTTAAACCAACTGATTCAAGATAATTATGCTAATCTGTTTCGAAGATTTGTGGATTTACCTCTGCAAGGATATTATATAGTAAATTGTTTTTAAGAAGAATGTTGTAAAAAATAGAAGAAAAAATAAAGTAAAATAGAAAGAATAAAAAATAGAAAAATGAAGTAAAAAATAGAAGTCTTCTACCTCTATTGTAATTCAATGTGAAACAAATTAATTGCTGGAGAGTTTTGTTAATGATCAACATTTAATTGTTACATATTATAATAGATTTCTACAAAAATCAATAAAAGATTTTCATCTTGAACTTACTCGCAACAATTTAATGACTGATCTTACTTGGATTGATTTAATGACTGTTTAGTGTAGTTAAATTACGGGGGTAATTTTTTTCTGTTTAAAAAATTGTATATTCCTTATTGAAGTCATTGTTAAATTATTTTGTATTATAGTGGAATAATATTTAATTTTCCCAAAAGCAATTTTGATTGGTATGTGAAAACCAATCTATAACGATATTGTACAGACTTGGAAAAAATATTATATATGGCTTCAGCTCTTCCATCTCAATTTTAATTCATATTTGAATTTATTATTATTGTATTTTGTTTCATGATTGAATTAATCACTTGTAAAATTTGATAAATTTTAAGTAATTTAAATTTGAAAAAATTTAATTATTTTGAGAGAAATAAAGTACCAAAACACTTTTAAAACTATGCATGCATCTCCTTTTTATGTTACAATAATATAATAAATGCTAGAAAATACTTGTAAATTTATTTGTTTATATAATTTGAAGTATTACTACTTGCATACACATTGTCTGATACCTTCTAATGAGTTCAAATAAATATCAGAAACATTTATAATGAGGAAAGAAATCTTTAATAATATTAGTTAGTAATACAGCTCCAATAGCAGAAATCTATGTATTCTCTTTACTATTGTTATGGTGAAGAGACTGATTTGTCTATTTCTCATCAGTGATCATTATCGGTTATATATTGTATTTTTTTCATTCAAGTCACTGAAAATTAAATTAGATTTAGTGTAGGGTGCTTCCAAAAGAACCTAGCTCTATGACAAAGATTTGTTGTACTATACCCTAAAAAAAGCCATTATTTAAAGAATCCAGTAACTGATGCAGTGCTCAGTTCCAGAATATCCTGTAGCATCCAAGATTCAATTAAATGCTTACCCAAGTGTTTATATCTGTGTGTGGAAAAACTGTCTCATTTGCATAGAATATGTAATAAAGTTTCCTTCATATATTTCAATAAACCCTTTTTTAAGTAGGATCATTTGATACTTCTATTATGGTAAGATGTCAGTGATGTATCTTAATGGTAAGAAGTTCCACTGCTCTTTAAACAACTTCTACTGAGCTTTAATAGCAATGAACATATCACTGTTCAAATATCAGGCCGAAAAAATTCATTTGTAAAAGTGAATAAATTTACCATATTCACATGGATAAACATTGACTGTAAAAAGATTTTGAAGCTTGTTGTTTGGTTTTCGAATTCTATTTTTAGCTAACTATTTTCTGTAATACATTTAACACATTGTTTAAAAATTCAATAGAAGTAGTTTTTTGTATTTTAATTTTAATGTGCTATTTTCATTTATTTCAACATCAAAATTTATAAATGAATAATGTCAATTTGCATGAAATATAGATAAATTTACCATTAGTTGATTAATTAATTTTTTTATTTAACTATAATAAAAGACATTTTAAAATTATCCATCTAGTGTTTGGTTATCAGAATTTAAGTTTTTAAAAATTTAGTTAATTTCAATATTTAGTATTTAATAATCTTGTAAGAAAACTGTTGGCATAGTGCTCATAGTGTACAGATCTGAGGTTAAATCCTCAGGTTGGATGAGGTCCACTTAGCCTTTTATCCCTTCATTGGGTTAATAAAACTTAGTAGCAAGTATGCTTAAGAACTGAACATTGGCGATGCATGTTATGCTGACCACCTAATCAGAACTTCGCACCTAAGGCTGTGGGCCATTAAAACAGATATAGGCCTTGGTCTCTCTATGGGCTGTCACACCACTGAGTTTAGTTTTTAACCATCTACTTACTCATCTATATGTCATCCAAGTAGACAAAATATTTTACAAAACCTTGCAGAAAAATATTTAAATGTCTAATTATAAGGGAATACTCTTAAACCATCCTTAATTTATAGTTGTTGGTTTAAATTATTTGAGTTTAAAATTTCTTCTTCCAAAGTAATTTTTGTATTTAATTGTACCTATAAATGCTTGTGGGAATAAAAATATTGTGTGTAAATTTATGTTTGATTTTAGAATTGTAAAACCACATCTCTTTGTTTATTAGAATTTATATTGAGATTTAAAAAATGGAATATGCTTAAAAACTGCAAAACAAACTGATATTAATTTCTAAATAAATATAAGTCCTTTATCTCTTAATTTCCATTTTAAAGGAAAAGAAAAGTTATCAACTTTAACATTTGCTTTTCTCAGTAGTTTTTTTTTTTTTTTTTTTTTTCCTTTTCTCCAGTTTAATGAATCATATTTTATTCAAACTAAATTATCTAGAATGAATTGTAAGAAAAAATATATTATGGCATTGAAATAAAAAATTGCTTAAGATTAGAGGGATATTTCTGTAAAAAATTAATCTTAAGTTGTTTGAATGTTTAAGAATGTGCTTTTAAAATTATAAAAATATTACTATATTGATTTGTAGCATTTCTTAATTGCTTGGTGACTGATAAATGATGCATTTAATTTTATATTTCCCAAAAGTGCATTTTGCCATGTCTTAAATAAATCCTATTTTATTAAGAATAAAATATGAAAATATAAAATCTTTCATATATAATCTTATTAGCATAGATTTGACATGATTTTAAAATTACTGACTATCTGCCAAAATTATGTTAAGAATATTGCACTAAATTTGGGATATTTCTGTCAGTTTGTAAATCATAAAAAGACAATATGGAGCTAAAGATATGTTTTTAAGAAAATTTATAATATTTTAAAAAATGTGTTTGAGAAAATAAAAAAATAATTATATTAGAATATTATTGCATATTAGCTACTAGTCAATAATTTAAATAACGTTTTTTGATATATTTTTTTTAGTTAATCAAGCAATAAATAAGTTTAAAAAAGGTAAGAAAGCTAGGTATTTCAAATCTTGTACAGAAACCAACAAAGTATGTGTTTTATAATTTTATAATAGATTAGAGAAAATAATGAATTCACCTGTTATATAATTGCATCATCAATGAATGATGGAAAGTAAAAACTTTGAATTACATTGAATAATAACATATTTAAACTTATAATTCACATTAAAAAATTAAACTTTTTAGTGATTTTTTTAGCTTTTAACTGCAAGTAATTATAATCAATAAATGCATGAGTTATAAGTATAACCCTTGAATCAGCTTCTATATAGATTTAAAATTGTCATTTGAAATAAACCATTGATATTTAATCATGTGTGGTGAGTGATTTTTTTTTTTGGGGGGGGGAAACTACAATAACTGAAAGATTCATTCAATATATCCAAAAGAAATTTTATTAAATATCAAATTGCATCATTAAAACCAATATTATAATGCATTTTTCTAATGAAACTTAGTTTATTCATGGTAGAAAATGTAATAAAGTATTTGTAAAATATTTTTAATATATTATCTTTATTTTTGCATCTTATGGATTACAACTTTTTTTGCATATTAATTGTTTAGAGTTTTTAATTAAGCTTTTTACTAATTTCCAGGTTAGAGATATTGCTTGTGGCTATGGATTTACTGTCTTTGCTGCATCTAATAAAGAGAATGATTTCTCTCTTTTTGGAGTTGGTCTCAATACAGATTTTCAAATTGGCTACCAGTGTGCTCAAAAAAGTAAGAAATGTTATTTAAGTTTTAATTTAAGCAAAAATGTATTACATTTATGTAAACTTGTAAGCATATATTTAAGCTCACTGTTGCTTAATTAAAAAATTTCATCTTCAGAATGAGAGATTCCAGGTTCACATGTTAAAAGAAAGGTTCCTTATATGAATTCAAGCATCTGTCTAAGGAAAATCTTCC
>JAPDSC010055919.1:167-49440 GCA_026290005.1 Latrodectus geometricus | reverse complement strand
ATATGGATTACCTAGAGTAGTGAATCTTGTAAGGGCAAGAGCATCACACTCATATAGGATATGATGAGCTGATTCTACCCCTGCGTGGCATTTCCTACAAATTGGTTCCTATTTAAAAAGTCCCATTGTATGAAGGTGTTTCCTGAAATGATAGTGCCCAGTGATGA
The DNA here is from genome assembly GCA_026290005.1 of Latrodectus geometricus. NCBI lineage: Eukaryota > Metazoa > Arthropoda > Arachnida > Araneae > Theridiidae > Latrodectus > Latrodectus geometricus. The sequence goes on along the minus strand of JAPDSC010055919.1, from coordinate 49,273 downwards.
AGCCTACAATTGCTTAAGTCTTCAATCTAGGGAGTCTAAGAATTTCAGATGCAATTTTCTCAGATGAGTTGAAAACCATACTTTTTGCATGTTTCTGTCCAGGAGAGTCACGCCAAACTTTGTTCATCTCCTGTTTTTCCCATTTTTGAATGGCCTTCCTTGTTGTCTTCATGTTGATCCCACAAAAGGGTTCCATTCCTATTGGATTGAAAGAGGATCCCTGTTTTGCAAGTTCATCAGCTCTTTCATTACCTTCTATTCCTGTATGCCCTGGCACCCAGATAAGAATAATTTTATTCCCATTTGCCAATTCCTTTAGGAGATTTTTACATTCCATTACAATTTTTGATTTGACTTGGAATGAGTAAAGAGCCATCAATGCAGCTTGACAGTCACTGAAAATAAGAATACGCTTACCTTGGTAGCCCTTCTTTAAATTTATCTGCAGACAGTTGGTAATAGCAAGAACCTCCGCCTGAAAGACAGTGGCATGTTCCCCAAGCCCTTTATAAAGACTGAATCTTGGTGCCACGCCACAGATCCCCAGTCCTGAGAGGTTGCCTTTTTTTGATCCATCAGTAAACCAGATAAGATCATTGCTTTTTATTTCAATCGTGCTGTTTTTCCATTCTTCCCTGGTAGGAAAAACTATCTCGAATGGTCTTTCAAACAAGTATGTTCTTTCCATGCTGTCTGAAAGCATTTGGAGAGTTGGGTGGTTGATTTTTTTAGTAATAGCAGTATGACCTCCAGAAGATGGCTTATCACACCACTGATTTTGCAATTTCATTCTATATGCGGTTATTCTGGCAGCGCTGCATATGAAGATATTTAGTGGAGTCAGGTCCAGAATTGCCTCTAGTGCTCTGGTAGGTGCTGTGGACATTGCACCTGTGATACACAAGCAGACCATTCTTTGCAGACTTCCTAGCTTGTCCTTCACAGTTTTCTGTTCCACCTTACACCACCATATCACAGATTCATATGTAAAATAGGCCTGACAATCGCTGTGTACATCCAAAACATCATTTTTGGCTGTAGACCCCAGTTTTTACCAAGCATGCGTCTGCATGTCATAATGCATTTTTTTGCCTGATTGATTTTGTAGTCAACATGTTTATTCCAGGTGAGTTTTTGGTCTAGAATTAAGCCCAGAAACTTCACCTCAGAAGCAACGTTGATTTCAACCTCAAAAAGTTTTGTGATAAAGAATCCCTTCCTTTTTATTTTTCTTGTGAATGGTATAAGGTAGGTCTTCTGTGGATTTATATCCAGATTCCTTTCCTTACACCATTTGCCTACATAACTTAGAGCATTTTGCATTAGTTGACAAGTTATGTTAAAGTCTTTACCAAGGATGAGTATGACAATATCATCAGCATACCCCTGGGTATAGTAACCTATAGAATTTAGATGTTTTAATAGGCTATTTACAACCAGATTCCAAAGTAATGGTGATAATACACCTCCTTGTGGACAGCCTCTGGTTGTCTTCTTTTCAAATGTCTCATTGAAGATTTTCATTTGTATAGTTCTATCCGAAAGCAGGGTCCTAGTCCATGAGCAAATTGCATGTTCAATCCCTGTATCCCTTAAGGCATTAAGGATGGATAGATGAGAGGTGTTATCAAATGTACCTTGGATATCTAGGAAAGTGGCTAAGGCAATTTCCTTTCTCTCCAGGGTGTCCTCAATCTTAGATACAAGCTTGTGTAATGCTGTCTCTGTATATTTGCCAGGTTGGTAGGCAAACTGTAGATTATGTAAGGGACTATTACTACCCAGGTAATCTCACTCAAACAATTACTTAAGAAAAAGAGTCGAGCTGTGTTTTTGTCTTCTGCATTCAAGTATGTCGGAGTTGATGCATAGAATAAATCTGGTTTTCCACACTTGCTTAACAGGAACTGGTCAAATATTTATAAGATGTGTTTTCTAGAAACCAATTAAACTGTCACAATTATGGGAAAAACTGACTAACTGCATATGTTAAGGTACCAACTTCTTTTTTAACCAACTCGTTACAAATAAATACCAGTTTCGTTTTTAACCATCTAAACCACAAGTTTCGTTTTCGAAAAACTGGTAAAAAGTATCCATTTGCAAATTAAGTTAATAAGTTTAGAATTATTATTTAGTCCAAGGGTGGCCAAACTTGGTTGAAAAAGCAGATTCGCAAAGATACATCGATCCAAAGTATGATTTCAAACACAAAATCAATTTGTAAATATTTAGAAACATTTCATCAGAAATTAATTTTCAAAAATCGGTATCGCTAATTATGGTCTGGATTTAAGTAATATATCGCAGCTTAATTTAATAATTTCTTCCTCAACCGTGACTGATGTGATATCTATTAAATGGCCTATTTTTTCAGATACTCCATCTATGTTGACATTTTCATTAAATGGAAATATCATAAAATTCAGTATTTCTTTCAACCTAATTAAGTCAGCGAATCTTCTTTCAAATTCTTCAAACAAAACAAGTAAGTATTAAGCGAAATCTTCGAAGTCTCGGTTTGGATTATGGATGCACTTTTCCTCCATGTTTTTGAAGTTTCTCGATTCATGTTTTCTTAATTGAGATGCATACCTTTCTATAGTTTTTTTTTTTAATGTTTTAATCGCGCTCATCATGTCCGTTTTAGGTTTTAAATCGTAAATCTTAGCACAGTTTGCTTTGGGTTTTAAAGCGTAAACTGTGTAGTAAATTTTTATTTTAAATAATTCATTGATTCTATGTCATAAGTCATAAATTAAATTGTTAATATACGAGGTCATTATCGGGATGGTCTCGTGGACTACCTAAAATGTCTTCGCGCTCTACCAGTCGACCGCGGTCGACGTCTTGGCCACCCCTGATCGAGTCTACCTATTTTTATTGACAAGGATCTCAGGCCAGGCATTAGAAACAAAATAATGCGAGATACAAGAGCACCCGTCTGACACACGGGCATGTGCAAATAAATGTCGTGTCAAACACGGGCAAATGCGTTATGGAGTTAATAGTGCTATTTTTAGTCATTTCTTTGAATATAATTTCCTTTAGTAGAAGAGTGCCATATTTTTCAAGAAACATTAATTAAATAATTTCTGTTCATTTAATATCAAAATTAATGACTTCATTATTAATTTTGGTACTTATACATAATAAGTAAAACATAATAATTTTTTACTGAAGAAAATATCTTCATATTTATGCTTGGAAATGTTTTATCTAACTAAAACCTATTTCAAATATTAGAATTGCAAAATAATAAATAATTTTCTACATTCAAAAACTTGAAGTTCCTTATCAAATATATAAGAATCTTCGAATTTATCCGTTCTTTTGTATGAGTTAAAATATATTTTAAAAAACAATATGTCAGCTATTTTTTACGTGCTAAATATAGAAATGACATCAAAGAAATATTCCCTGGATAATTTTCTGCATTTTCCATTTTAAAATATGAAGACTTCTTCTTTTCAGATTTCTTGTTTCAATTATCTTTCATTTACAAAAAATATTGGAAATTCACGAATATACATTTTTAAAAAGTCACAGATTTTGCGCATAACTAATAGAAAATTTACTAACTAAAAAATTGTGAAGCTGCGATTTTCAAATAATATTTAGTTCAGTTAATTTCCAAATATTTTATTTTTGTTTTTTGGTTCTTTTTGTCAAATGAAAAAGCATTTATGTTTTAATAAAATTGTTCATTTAAAAAATGGATTAATTTATAATTTACATAGATACGAAAATTATAATTGATCCGAATTCTACTCTTCTATACTCTTATATAAATTTAAATACTCGATTATTAAAACAAATTGGCAAATAAAAATAAATTATATGATAGCAATCAAAAATAATTCACATATATTTTTTATATTTATATTTACAAGTCCTGTCTTATCATTTTCGATTTAATTAGCCGAGAAAACAGGTGAATAGTAGGCACTTATTCACCTGTTTTCTCGATTTAACGATTTCTGGTTTGATTCTCACCTCCAGCATGAATTTTTGCATTGGTTCGAAATCCATTTTAAACTACAGAACTTCATTTAACTAGCCCTTTTGTAAAAAAAAAATCGATAAGTGTGCTAAACAAGTCTATCTAATGATGAAATATTTTTTGCTTTGTGAGAAAACCCATACGTAGTTTTCTCTAACTTTCCCATTCTTCCAGTTTCGTCATATAAATTCGTCATTTTCAAATTTAAACAACTTTATTCATTTATTTTCAGTACTTAAAAAAATTATCCCTGAATCGGTGAATTTTATACAATGTTGTATTATATAATAACACACTTTTCCGAATCGTAGGAATTTGTTCTCAAGTTGTTATATTTAATTTAAAAAATACCAATGATTTCGAGAACAAACCCTGCAATAAACACAAATTGATTTTTAATTTTCATTCTTTTCCTTTCTATTAATAATATTTTCTATTAAACAATAGTTTTTATAGGATTTTAAAATATTAAAATTGTGGAAATAATATAAGGAAAAGCAGAATTTCTTTCTACTTTAATGCTGAATTAACCACTGAAGCGTAAAGAGAATCGGTTTTATTTTCTTTACCACCCACATTCTTGGGAAAATAAGAAATATCTTTTTTGGTTGACATCACCATGGTGATATATACGGTCTTAAGTTGAAGGCTTCTGATCTGGGTGGTCGTGAACTGATAAAGAACCTTCCTTTTACGATTATTTGTGCAAAAAGAAGCAAGAATGTGTCCTTCAGAAAAAACGAAACGGAAAACAGATCCTAATTCCTGACAAATAATTGGATTTGGTGATTATCTATTGGGTGTAAAAGAGAAAAAAACCAAAACCTGATTTTTTTTATGATTGGTAGAAATGTTAAAATAAATCAGTTTGATTCATCTTTTAAACACAAGAATAAGGTATAGGAAATCAACTCAGTGATATCTATTATATAAAATATTATGTTAACCTATTTTAATTTCTTAAGAAAAATAGACGCATTTGAAATGCATACATTTTTATTTCATTAAATATTTAATATTAAAATTAATACTTCTAATGACATATAATTAATATAAATTTTGAGAATGCTACTTGAATATCTGTTGAAATATATGTTTAAACCTAAATATTTGATGTTAATCTGAAAAATTTAAAAAGTAGTTTTGAAAACTAAAATATAGGAAAAAGTAAAGATTTTTTTTTCTCTACAAATATATATTTACGGATGTCGCCGCTATATAATGTTCACCAAGCAAGTGGAATAGTTATGGTATACATTGTACTAGATAATAAGTTGATATGAAATTTTAAAAAAATCAGTTTAAACTATCTATAATAATAAAAGCAAGTGTAATGTGTCTGTCCGTTTGTCTGACCGAGCTCTCCAGCCAAATCTATCGCACGCAGGGACCTGGAATTTTTTACACGGAAGCACAAGGGGGCTGGCCACCAGACCTCGAAGCCCGATTTTCGATTTTTGAATTAGAAAAATTTTAAAAAAATTATTTATAAAACTTCTTTTCGAGATCGCTGCTCGCCGATAGCTGATTCCGGGGTTGTACCAGCTCCTTTTGAGAAACAATTCTGGCGACCATCTTTTGGAAAATTTTCCGTTTAAAATATTTAGGATATATTGTTCCTTTTTATCGACTGGGAATGTTGTGTGTGGGGGGGGGGGAAGAGAGAGAGACAGTCTACGTGTCCTACACTACTATTCCTGCGCTATTCACTTATCTGCATTTTCTAAATGCACGGGCAACGCCGGCGGGTACAGCTAGTAAAAAATATAAATACAATGAAATATAATATACGATTTTTAAAATTACTTTCTTTTTTATAAAATTATTTTTTATATAAATTTTATACCGCCATAAAACGTTCTTGTTTTATGGATAATAATGATTGTTATCCAATGATGTACTTAAAATATTTAATCTGTTTATATAGTTTGACATTTTTTAAATAAATAACTGAAATAATTGAAGTCCATTGTTAGTCCTTGATCTTTTTGAAGTAAAATGAATGCAACTTTTTTGCACACACACTTTTTATTTTATAATTCAGTTTCTCTTCCCAAATAAGCTTAAAATGTACAATTTTATAACATTGAAATGTAAATTTTACGCTATGCATGATACCAAACACTTTTGTTTTTATTTATGTGTTGACTATTAAATCATAAAATAGTTTATTGGATCATAAAATAATTAAGTCATAAAATATTATTATTTATTGTATATAGAAGGAAAACCTAAAATCTCCAAACTGCCTCTTATTATATGGAAACATTTAACTTAAAAAAATTATGTTGTATTATTTATTGTTACATAGTATTATTGTAAGCACATTTATTCTTATCATATGGCTAAAAAGTGTTGATTATGGTAATATAAAGCATAAAGATATACCAAAAAAAAACGCGCTTATAAATAAAATTCAAAATTTTGTTTGCCATTTTACTTTGCTCACTTCTTGCTGCTTCCGCTATAAAATTTTAAAAAGATTAAAAAAAAAATAAATAAATAACATTAGTACAAGTAAAATATATAAAATAGAAGTTTAATTCATTTGAAAGCAATAAGTAAGTCAATAATGCGTATTTATACGTATAATACAATCATTTAGATAATATGCATGCATTTACAAAATACGATAACTTTTCTTTTTAAAAAATTTTGATCTTAATTCTTTTACCAGTTTTTTCAATAAAAGAATTTATTAAGATAAATTTCTTCATTGTCCATGTTGTAAAGCCTTATAAGAAAAAAATTAAAATCTTGATTGAAAATTTTAATTATTCAGCAAAACGTGTAGAATTAAAGCATTATGCTTTGAGTATATCTACAGTATTCTGGTGTAAAATAATGAATATAATAGTAAGTATGAAAATACTTGATAGTAAAAGAATTTTTTTTCAAATTTCGACTGACGTTTTGTTTCGTTCATCGTCAGCTTCGTCTATGATTCAGTAAAAAAAAAAAAAAAAAAAAAAAAAAAAAAAAGATTAAAATTTTTGGGCTGCTATTAAAATGCATACAGTTTTTGTCGGTTTCCTAATGAGCGATTCTTTCTATAATTTTCTCCTTGCCAAAAAATTTATCACAATAAAATATTTATAAAACAAAACATACACACACATTTTATACATCATTTATTCATTTTGTACATTTCATGAATACATTTAGTATCGATTAATCCTTCTTTGCATGATTTTTTCTTTATTGGTGAAATTAATCAAGTTGATATAATTCATGTTCAAAATTAAAGGAAAAATAGTTAAAAAAATCTTAGTATATATTTATAGTATAAATTTAGCAAAAAACAATATGCTTAAAATTTCCATCATCATCCAAAGTTAGATCATTAGCTTAGTACTAAATAGAAATAAAAGAGGAAAATAACAGAAACACGTGTTACAAACCTTTCTTCCACTCATTTTCAATTTTTTAGCAATAGAAACTCTAATATAATACAACAATATTATAAACGAAATCATACGTTTATTGCAACTGCAACAAACAGCGGAATGTGACAACTTTAAGCTCGTTTCACTGATAATGACACTTGTTAATTTTTGACAGCTATGTTTCTTTTTATACAATGGACTTTAAAAAGGTATCCAAACACGATCAACTTAAAGTGAACTTGTTCTTTTATATAATTTTTGGGCATTATAGGTTATGATGGAAATTTCCACCATTATGCAAAGAAGGGTTAATGTACTACTTCGTATACTTCGGTGTAATATACTTCCCATTATTAAGGTTTAATCATAAACACCAAATTACTGCCAGTTATAGATCAAAAATCTACCTTCAACATCGAGAAAATATAAAGCAGGGGTATAATTTTTTTTGTGTATAATTTGAACTGCATTGCTTTTTTTATTGATTTATTTACCGGCTAATAAATTCAGACTTTGAAATTATTCCTTACATAATATATAACTTGAATCGAATTTTTTTTTGTTGAATATGCATATTTAATCAAATACAACACATATTCTTCTGTATAAAATTGCTAAATTTGATTTAATAACAAATTAGATTATCTATTAGACTATCAATAGTCTGGTATGATTCATTCCCTAGAAAAAAAGTTTCTTATTCGGTAAACTGAAATTGGACATTGTAATGGAATGTCCGATTCCAATATATTGTAATAGGAAGAATTTCAAGTAAATTTATATCGACAAATACTTATAAAACAAATAGTGAGACAATATGTTTAGATATCACAGATTTTAATTAAATATTAGGTTGGGGAAAAAGAAATCCATTATTTTTACGTGAACTTTATGTAACTTATTTTGGATTCACTTTGTAAAAAGGTTTAAAACAGCTTTCATGTAGATTTTTAGGTCTTGCGCGTTACGACTGCTGACATGCGGTTAACTTCGATCATTTTTACACAAGATACAATTAAGAGCAAACAAAGATTTATTTTTAAAATTGTCTATATTTTTCTGTACTAAAACGTAAAATTATTGGGATGGCAAGAAGGACATTTCTGTTTATCAGTGTGAAGTGAAACTGAAGTCAAAGACTTATTACATGATTTTCATCTATAGTTTGAGATATTTTGCAGTTATGACTATTAAATTCTTTATAGCTTTCATGTTATCTCAACTTCAGATAATCATCCTTCATTGAAAAATCTACAAAACGGAATTTTTTAAACCTATTCTGAGACGAGTATTCTGTTAAATAATTAAAATCAAAAACGTAGTATTTGTGCGCCCCAGACGCTTTCTGGTCTCCATGAAAATAAAAAAGTGAAATTGGCAATAAATAATTATATTTAAGATCCATTTTAAAACTGACCATAAATTGACAACTGTACAAAAATAAACGACATTTGTTTCTATAACAACTTAAATGTAACGACTACCAAATCTCAAATGAAAATAATTCTAATAGTAACAAGAGAACAACGAAACAAGTAGAAAGGAATTTTACGAAGAGCAAAGGTATTAACTTTCCCGAAATATTTTTATTTTTCTTTATTATAATATTTTTATTCTTCTTTATTATTATTTACTATAATATTTTACAACGAAAAAGTAAAATTGGAAAGAATACAATATTTTATCAATACAATATTTCTCAAAAAAAAAAAAAAAAAAAAAAAAGCTACAAGAATGACGACAATGGTTAAATATATTAATAAATTATAATGGATAAATATATTAATAAAATGAAAGCGTTTTACAGAGAATTTCTATTAAGTGATAAAAATACACTTCTGACCATTAAAATTGCTACACCAAGAAGGCGACATGCTACAGACGTGAAATTTATACAAAAGGAAGAAGGTGCTGTGATATGCAAATGATTAGCTTTTCAGCGCATTCAAACAAAGCAGGCGCCAGTAGCGACACTTACATTGTGTTTAAATGAGGAAATTGTTCAGCCGGTTCCTCATACACAAATTGCATTTGAACGTTGTTGTGATGCCTCGTGTAATAAGGAGAAATGCGTACCAGCACGTTTCTGACTTTGATAAAGGTCGAATTGTAGCGTACCGGGATTGCGGTTTATCTTATCACGTCGGTCGAGATCCAATGACTGTTAGCAGAATATGGAATCGATGAGTCCAGGACGGTAATACGGAACGCCATGCGGGATCTCAACGGCCACCTATCACTAGCAGCCGAGAAGACAGGCATATTATCCGCATGGCCGTAATGGATCATGCAACCACGTCACGAGCCGTGAGTAGAGAAACGGGGTCAGCAGCATGGACTCTCAGCTCGGAGACCATGGCTGCGGCTTCCCTTGACGCTGCGTCATAGACAAGAGCGCCTTCAATGATGTGATCAACGACGAACCTGGGCACACGAATGGCAAGACGTCATCTTTTCAGATGAATCCAGGATCTGTGTACAGCATCATGATGGTAGCATCCGTGTTTGGCGGCATCGTGGTGAACGCACACTGGCAGCGTGCATTCGTCATCTTCATACTGGCCCATCACCTGGCGTGATGGAATGGGGTGCCATTGGATACACGTCTCGGTCACCTCTTGTTCGCATTGACGGTGCTTTGAATAGTGCACGTTACATTTCTGGTTTGTTACGACCCGTGGCTCTATCCTTTATTCGAGCCCTGCAAAACCCTACGTTTCAGCAGGATAATGCCCTACCGCGTGTTGCCGGTAGTGTACGGACCTTCTTTGATACGGAACATGTTCGACTGTTGCCCTGGTCAGCACGTTCTTCAGATCTTTCACCAATAGAAAACGTCTGGTCAATGGTTGCCGAGCGACTGGCTCGTCACCAAACGCCAGTCACTACGGTTGATGAACTGTGGCATTGTGTTGAAGCTGCATGGGGATCTGTACGTGTACAAGCAATCCGATCTCAGTTTGACCCAATGCCCAGGCTCATCACCACATCTTCGACCAACGATGTTTACATTTACACACTAAGAGCTTCTGATAAGTTAAAAATCTTATTAATAGCTCAAATGGAAGAAAAATCAAGCGAAATGAATGCAAACGTTCAGTAATACTTGTATAAATATTGCGCGACCTCGGAACTGCAACTTAAGCAGGAAATGTTATATGTGAAATAAAACACGTACTTCATTAAAACATAAGTTGTTATTACTGCCAGAGGTGGTTGTTCTGTGTACTGATTTCTCAGGATCTATCCAGCCAAATTTTTGAAAATTTAATCACTTGTTATTTCTAGTATAATATATTTGTCCAATAAATATCATTTTGTTATCTGCATTTCTTCTTGGTGTAGCAATTTTAATGGACAGTAGTGTAGTTAATATTAAGTTTGTAAATAATATGAAACTATTATTTTATTATTTCCTGTAAAATGTTATCTCAATGTTATAAGCCAACATGTCTTTCATGATGAAAATCTAATCTTCTGTGATCTTCCCGGAGTCGAAAATAAATTAATTCACTGTTTAATGAAAGAAAATCATTTAATCAAATTAAATGACTTCAGATTAATTTTGTGCTCTTAACACTTTAATTAGTTAGAACATATTCTAAAGACGTAGCAGTAAAAAATCCATTAAAATGAGAAGATGGAAGAATATGTTGTTTCACTTAAAGCAGGATTGAATCTTAAATGAATAAGGTTAATTCATTGTAAAATGTGCTTCTTAAAATTAGATTACTTTGGCAAGAATGGATTTTAATTAACAATCCAGTAGAAGACAAGATTTGAAGTTAATGTAATGTGGTTTATTTGAGGTTCCTGACATTTTTAAATGTCCATGATAATTTTGCGACTAATTTTTAAAATGGAATTTACTTATACGGGAAATTATATTGTTTAAACGTTTGTAAAGTTTCAATTTAGGTAAAGTCAATTAACGCAATACATTAAATAGATATAGGTATCATACTTTCTTAGAATCCTCAAACAATAGTTCTCAAATGTAATCATAAGGTGTTGCATTTCTATTTATTTAAAATATAGTATGAATTGATAAACACAGCTGGTTTTTGATGAAAAAATTTATTAGAAAACTGCTTTTTCATATTTTATATAATTTCATTCTAAGACTGTACTGCAATGCAGCTGCAATTAAGTAAGGAAATGCAGCGTAATTCATCTTATACTAAGCATGCTGATTTGATTTGTTAAGTATATTTTGTAAATAAAAGTAAATTAAATACTACTGTTTAAAGGGGATTCCAAATCACACCAAAAATCCATGTTCCAGCTGTTTATTCAAACCGATAAAATTTTGAACCGAAAGCTAGAGTGCCAACCTTCTACTGCGAGTTTATAACTAAATAATCATTGTTATTCCAAATTATTCCAATATGCTTTATGTCTATTAAGTATAAAGAATGTCTTTGTTCTTTATCGATGTCACATAACTATGCAGAAATCATACTACTTAGTACATAACCATAGTTTATTGTTGATACAACGAACTATATATCAAATTTTCTTGAAGTATATCAAAAATGTACATGTAATTTTAATTATCAATAACTTCTATTTTTATTCATTCTGACAGAATTAATTTTAAATTAGAAAATACGAAACTCAATAAATTTAGAATAATTAAAAAAAAGTGTATTTCCATTCGTTCATCTTTTCTTTTACGCCCCCTTATTTTCATTTTATAGATAAAAAAATTAATAAATTATATTTCAAGAATTAAAATGTATCTACTAAATTAAAAGAAATGGCATGTATTTTACATAAACGGATTATTATTTTGTTGAGGAATAAGAAAAGTAAATAGACACACTAATATTTTAATAATGAATTTTAATTATTGCTTCATTAATAATTTACATAAAGGATAATTCGCCATTAAGGATAATTGAATATACTAAGTCAGTTAGATAAGGGCAGAGATTTTAATGCCATATTTGATAGCTCCTCAAATTAATTGACTTATGAATCTTTATAAAAAAAATTTATATTTTAACTTTTTTTTTTCAATCTACATTTACGGCTGTAAAATTAGCTAAATCGGTGGTGAGTTCAAATTCCGGCTTAGCCGAAGATCTGTCGTGTTCACTAATGGTGACTGGGGCACGTAAAATATGTTCGATGGCTATGTCCTCCATATTCCCATTACCAATTAATACTTCTGGGGGTGGTTGGAGCTAGGCTATCGGTCTTAACTGGTTTCAATCCCTAAATTAGAAGATTCAGATGGTGCTGCTATGTATGAGCCAAAAGTCGTACTACCACCTTCGCATGAGGGTGCTCTATTCAAAATCGGAAGACTTCATTCTTCACTCTCTGACTTCATTTCTCTAGTCTCTTGTCGGGCGGGCTTTGCATTGCCAGGTGTCATCAGAAACAACAACAACAAGAATAGCTAAAGCAGAGATATGACAAGAATAAATATCTTTGAAGTTTCTGTATTCAAATTACATTTTTTAAATATTAGTAATTTATTGAACGATATTTGTGTTAAATAAATGTTTCTATTTGATGTATTGTTCAAACAAATATTCAAAAAGCCTAAAATTTGCTTCAGAAAGTTTTTCTGCATTCCAGATAATTTGGAGATAGAAATAGAAAACCCTAAATTAACAATCAAGAAACATTATTACAAAATTAAAAAGAAAAAATCTAAAATTTATTTGTCCCTAGAAACACAGCATCATTCTTCGAAAAAATGTTTCTAAAGGAATATTAGACATAGTTTTAAAAATATTAGTTTTAGTTCAAAGGATTTTTAAAAGCCAATTCTGACAAAATATAAATTACATTTGGTAAAAAATTAGGAATAATATATTTTAATATAATTCATTGCCATGCATAAATTATAAAAATATATCAGTTTTGCAGCGAATTTATTAACAATATTTTTATACCAAAAAATATTATTAACTGAAATATTATTTGTTTCCAACAGATTCTAAGAATTTAATTAAACATAAAAACGAATATATTAATTTCTGTAAAGCGATATGTATATGTATATAATTTGTGTCAGTGAAAATAATTCATCTTTAATTCATAATCAGATAAATAAATAAAGTATATGCCAAAAGCGATGTACACAATTATTTGAAGTACATTGTAAACTGGGTCAGATAAATCAAGTAACTATAAATATATTTTAAAAAATTCTGAAATTTTTATAGCGACCCTTGCTTTTTTTAAGGATAAGAGAGACAAGTAAACTTTTCTATCTCGACGCTCATGACGTCACGGACCGAACTCTTGATTTTACCGAATGTTTGACGTTTGAATCGAAAAGTAATGAGTTCTGCCAAATTTGCATACATACTTTACTCTTCCCGCTTGAATCGTCAAATCGGAAAGTCAGCCAATTACCAATTTCTGTTCTTTTCTCATGAATTCGAGTAGTGATTCGATCTCACTTGGAGAAAACGATAGGAATATAGCAGGAATAGGGGGATCATTTCCAAATTTCTAACAGAACATTGTAAATTAAATATTTTCTTTTTTGAATATCTTTATTTTTATATTCAGTACATTTTTATGCTTCTTTTATAACAGTTGATTAATATAAATCTTGCATTTCTGCAAAAAAAATACATTTTACATAATTTTAACATAAGAGTATAATTTATTTCATTACAGCGAATATGTATGCAAATACATTTGTCGTTACTGAACACCTAATTCTTCAGCAATCGTTTCAACTATTTATTGATCGATTTAACCTCTGTCGACAATTTTTATCATTGTTTTGAATTCGTTATGAATCATTATTTTGCTTTAAAACTTTTGTGCATAAAATGGATAGCGCAATTTATAAGTCACTAGTTTTGCTAATATAGAAGCTTATTTCCATTCTTCATTTTAATGAGAATGTTTCCCATAGTTGTAATTTTATAGAAAGCTCTAAAATCAAAAAAGTGACACAATGTCAATTTTTCACGCACTTCAATTTTAAATAATATGAGTTTAATATTTTATTAAATTATAATTAAAAAGTTTTTTATTTAAAGTAAAATTAGAAAATGTTTATTTCAAAGTATCTTTTTCTCTATCAAGATAATGTGAAACACTCTTATTCTATAAAATACATGATAAATATATAAAATATATGATAAATAAAATATTTCAATTCCACAGTTAACTTCTATGTCAGCCATTATAGGTTATATCTGTGTTAGCTTATCTTCAATAATTTTCATTTTCACCAAGAATGTTATATTTATTGCATGTTGAAACTGCATTAAAAAAATTAACTACAATGTCAACATGCAATAAATATAACATTCTTGGATTAATAGTGCTTCTATGCGAAAAATACATTTGCAATGAATATATATGCGTACTCTTACCTTGTCATTCTTTCGCATTAAAGTCCATTTCTCGTTAATGACAAAAACACACCAGCACTTAAAATTCTTCTACGTATCATTGTGTCTCGGTATAAAGAATAAATAAGGAAAATCTATAAAAAATAAGTAAAATATGCATAATAATAGTATAAAAAATAAATAAGAAAATTCTGCTGAATTTTTTTTTTTTTTGCTATTTATTTAAAAAAACAAATAATTAAAAAAAACAAAATATTTACTGTGCTGTAAACGACGTTTACAGATTTGCCTGCAGAAAAATGCTTTATTTGTAAAATTAAACAATAGCAATAATGAATTATTTTCATTTTCCTGACCAAAATTTCAGAGAATCAAGGGGCAAAATGTGATGTTCCTCTACTTATTACCCATCCCCATCTTAGTTCATTTTGGCTAGCACTTACCCTTGGTTGTAATAGAAGTGTTTTATGGCGCAAGGTCCAAAAAGGACAAAAGTAATAGTAAGAGCCGGGCAGGGCCGGCGCTAGCAGCTACGCCGCCCCGGGCAATGAGGTAAAATGCCGCCCCTTTATAACAAAAATTAAAAGAGAACCTATGCCCTTTCCACAATTAACGGTAAAATAAAACAAGTAAAAAAATTGCAATCATCAGCAATGTTGAAGTTTTGATTAGCAAAAAATACTAACTTATTTATTTATGTTTTTGGCACTAAATTAAAATTAGAGTTACGCAGAAAAAAAGGAAAGATTCATTTCTGGTGCATAATTATAAAATACAGAACAAATATTTAAAAAAAAGTAAAACAAATTATAAAACCACTGAATATTAAAACTGTATTACATATTAAAAATGCATTTAACCCGAGAGTTGAAATTAAAAGTGTTTTTTTTTTTCTCACTTTTAATTCTGAAAATTGTTTTATAATTTTTTCAGCCAGGTCATGTTCGACGGCTATTGTTGTTAAGCCGTTTAGTCGATCCTTGGTAGTTGTGGAGCGTAAAAATTTTTTAATTAATTTTAATTTGGAGAAACTCCTTTCTCCACTTGCCACACTTATTGGGAGAGTCAGCAATATTCTTAAAACTATACCCAGATTGGGAGCAAAATCCATGTTCGATATGAATTTTAAAATCTCAACTGGACTTTCTTTTTTGTTTAGCAAAGCCAAAACAGCTACTATCTCGTCTGCCAAGTCAAGCGCGTTTATATCGGATGAATTCCCATCAGTCAACACTGTTTCTAAATCTTTACAATACTTTATATGTCGTTTTGAGGAATATCTTTTAAATCAGAAATATTGTATAAAAATTGGAAATAGTTGCTGTGGGTACTGATCAAATCAAACCTGGATTCGAGTGCATTGATAGCTTTATCTAATGTAAAAAAATAAAATTCTGCCTTATATTTCAAAGCAAGATCTTCTATTGGATCATCTTTTGCCTCATAGTCGAAATTAACATTCCTTCTTCAAACTCTATGACGTGGCTGGGTGAGCTCAAAATTAGCTGGTATGTCAATTTCGTCTGCGAGTTCTCGAGCATCGCAAAGCATTTCATTAAAGGCTCTGTCCGATCTAAGATCTTTGAAAAAATCTTTACAATTTTTCAAGAGCTCCATAGCAGATGGTAAATCATAGTCTTTTGTCTGCAAGAGCTTATTTATAGGTAAAATTGGTGGCTTCGAAAGATGCTTTTGCCACGTCATTAACTACCAAGTTTAATGAGTGGCTGCAACATGGAAGGTAAAATGCTCTTGGATTTAACGCATTTATTCTAGATTGTACTCCCGATTTACTGCCTCTCATGTTGGCCCCATTATCGTAAGCCTCTCCCCTCATATCCTGCAAATTCAATCCCAATGTTTCAAGTGTTTTAAGTATTAGAGCTGAAAATTCATATCCAGTCGATCTTTCAACCGGAAGAAAGCCTAAAAAGCTTTCATTAATTTTAATGGAAACCTACTTGGGAATGGACTTGTCAATGGATACATACCTTACTAAAACTGTCATTTGCCCGATCTTGCTGATATCAGGAGTGTAATCTAGAATTATTGAATAATATTTAGCTTTTTTAATATCAGTAATAATTTGAGATGTTATATTTTCAGCTAAAAGAATAATCAATTCATTTTGAATTTCTTTTCCGAGATTATGCACTTTAGTTTCTTCTTTTTTGAGCACTCTGCGGATATGCTCTTCTATTACTGGATCAAACAGAGCAAGTAATTGAATAATTTGTAAAAAATTACCGTTACCGAAATCGTAAAGTTTGTCACTTGTACCTCGGAAAACTATGCAATTTTGAGCAGGCATTTTTATTGTTGAAACAATTCGTAGAAGCACCTCGCCCCAATAATTTATTTCTGCGGTAATAAGTCTTTGTGAATGACTGTCAATCGTTTTAGAGTACTGTATTCTTTGACTTAATTCAATCAAAGACTTTTGACTTTCGATATATTTATTAGAGGTTTCATGTTGATTTACAATCTTAACGAGGTGCTTCCAATCTTTAAAACCTCCAATAGAAAGGGAACTTAAAATAGAACCAAAAAGAAACAAATTTTTGCTGTATGTTTAAAAAACACCCTGTATATATACAGGGTGTTAGAGGTTTGATTCCAAATATCTTAATGCATAAAATTCATTTTAATTTCTCTTCCTTCATTTTAAACAAAAAAGTTTAGTATATCATGAGTCTAAACTCAATTATTTTAGAAAGAGAAAATGTTTAAAAGTTTGAGAAATTTAATTTTAGGGCTAATTTGCCGCCCGGGCAGGGGCCCGGCTTGCCCACCCCTAGCACCGGCCCTGGAGCCGGGTCTTCAGACAATCTTCAGTGAAGTACCATGGCTAACATAAAATCTGCAGTGGCTCAAAACTTTGCCAACAGTTGCGTATTTGAAGCTTAATTTTGTAATTTTTTAACAGTTTACATTGTAAGATATGTACTAAGTATCCTTTAACAAATCTTGCCTAAAATATTCTAAAAAAAATGTCATTTTAAATGAGATCATTCCTCTACAAGACGTTATTAACAGTTTAAGCTGCCGACTCACAGACCTTCATGTTTTTCCCGTTGAAATGTTAATGCACACACCTATTAAGATGACATCCTGGATGCTTATGTGCTATCTTACGCCTGGAAAATGGGTGATTATTTTGTACTACAGGATAATAATGCGAAACCACACAGGTCTCCCATCGTGGATTTTTCTTTAATTTAGGATAACTAATGTATGTACAAAATAATTTAAATAAAACTTAACCTATAAGAGAAACTTAAATCCGCTCGACCATTCAAACTAAAATTTCATTCAATATTGTTTAAATGTAAGCGTTGGAGACTGTGATGTTTTTCAACAATTCTTATCAGTGGTAACGATAGCAGTGAATATATTTAAAAAAATTTTTAATGGTTATCACTTTTCCATTAGAAAATTGATCAGCATATTGAAATTTTACAAGATGACTTAGAAAAATTTTAGCATGTTCTGACAATCACCACTATAGTGCATTCGAAAAGCAAACCATAATACAAAGCTGATGGCTATTCAGAAAAATTAAACATTGATGCTAAAATCTAACCTTTTTTACTAAGTTATATTGCAGAAGCATTGATGATAGCACATCACATACTAGCCATAGTTTTATATTAAAAAAAATCACTTAAAAATCAGTGTTGGAAGAATATAACTTCAATCAAGTGTTCGCGATCAACTAAATTGTGCCAATTAATGGAGCTTAACCAAGTGCTAACTAAATGGCGCTTAAAAGTGAAAAATATATAATAATATTACAAGAAATGTTGCTTTCTTTCGCACATAAACAGTAATACATTGTACTCGGGCTTCTGTACTCTGTTCAGTGGATGCTTTCGTATCGGTTACAACACATTTAGATATTTGGTGAGTAATTTTGTTTGAAATTTTTTGCAAATATTCTTACCAAAAATGATGCATATAACATTTGACAACTGCACATTTTATGCATAAATGAGACATAAATCTCACCTTAATTAAAATGTTTATCATTAAAAATTGTGATTATAGATTTGAGAAAATATTCCCGAAAATGCACCAGTCATTTTCAGGAAGTAAAAGTAACTGTGAATAGTGCAAGATCATAAGCACATTTGTTACATGCTCTTTTTTGAAGTCACTACTATTGGTAAAATATTCTGTTCTGTCATAAGGGCCCTGTATAAATCAATGTCTGTTAAAGCATGTTAATATTAAACCCCCCAAAAAAATAGTCTACAAGAAGAACTTTTCAAAGATGGTGGTGTCTATTTACGTGTCATCAGGCAGGAAACCCATAAATTATCAAGAACTCACCCTGGCAGATATGAATGCAAAAGAGCATTAAGAAATTCTCTTTAATCAAAAGTGGTGTAGATCAAAGCCGGGACCTTCCACTCTGAGCATTCATGTTTTACCACTGTGAAACACTGTGAGCCTCCAATAAAGTAATGTTACTTAATGACATTTTTTTTAGATTTACAGCAACTAGACGTTATTTGTGACATTGTATGTATGCAAGATGATGCTGTTAAACGCATCTCTCAATGGATTTGGCACTAAACCAATATTTCTTCAAACTTTATAGTTTCTCACTTTTATTCCTTGAACTCACTCCTTTGAATTTCTGGTTCTCCGGTTATCTGAAATCAAAGAAGTACATTCTTGGTTCAAGACACTTATCATAAATAAAATATAACATGAAATGCGAAGTTATGCAAACTCAACTGGATATATTACGTTCGGCATAAATTTTACAATTTTCAAGATGCAATTCGAAGTCTCCTATGACTGAGAACAAATTGAGAATGAGCAATAGGATTTTTCTTTTTACTGGTATTGCATTTGTACTTTATATTGCTTTCTTCTGCAAATTTCTTTTACCTAACAATTATACATTTTCAAAATTATGCAGTTTTCCACAGACACCAGTTTCACAATGACACTCGTAGTCTTTCAATACATTGATCAGCTTGACGGAAAGAGAGTTTATGCTAACATTCAAAAAATCAAATATCTTCACTCTAGCAATATATGTGAGATCTGTCTTATTTTACATCATCGCAATCTGCAGCGAATATTTTCAAATGAATCTGTCTGATACAATCATTGGAAAAAATTTACTTAATGTATTTTCGTCTTATATTCAGAATTTTACAACTGAATAGGAAAATTTTGTAAAGATTGTGAATATTCTTTTAATGATTAATTCCTCGGATTTTTTGTATTAATTTTGCCTTTGATTTCACAATTATAACTTGAAATTTAAAAATGACAAACTATTTCGTTAAAATCTTTTTTTTATTTCCTTTCCCAAAATGTTTTTACGAATACTGATGAATTTACGAGCTCCTTGTTGGTCACTAACATGATCCTACAGACGCCATTATAATATTAATTCCCATTTGCGAAATAAATTTTTGTAAATTGAAAAACTTGAATAATGTTCAAAACTTTCAGATATCCAATAAAAAAAACAAATAAGATACAGGTGCGAACTCCTGCAAAAGAAACAAATGAATTTTTAACATGATAGAGATGCTGTTTTTGATAAAAAGAAAAAAGGGAAATGCTTTCTTAAATTGAAAAGATGTAAAGAAGCACCTCTAAAAATTTGGAATCTTTCTTTGAAAGGTCTGGGGATTAAGATGTGAGGTTTTCTAGCAAAATGCCATTTACATCTCTCCAAAAAAAAAAAAAATGAGTCCATAACGAAGTATTTTCAGAGTACTGAGAAGTTGAACATAAGCTTCTATCTAGAGAGTTCTTGCATAGAAGGAAGAAAATACATAATTTTATAATTTTTTGGTTAATTTACATATTATTTCTTGACTACTATATATAAACAATGATACGGAATAGGCATATTTACATATAGAGATAACAATAATTAGAATATTTATACATTAAGCGTTAGATACAAAATAAATAGATACAAGAGTTTTGATCAGTTTACATTTATAAGTTATTGTTACAATTACATTATTTACAATTATACTATTTGTTAATTATATTATTTATTTTACAATTAGTTAAAGTATATAATTAGTAAATCGGAGACTACTACCTAGATTACTGTTGTGAGTTGCATAATTAGCTTACTAAACCTTTTCATTTATTTACAACTTGCTTGGAGTAGAATAAAGATTTTGTCAGATGGGTGGGTAACCTTTTCTAGTCGGGGAAGTATCTCAAGTAATTTAGATAGTGCTTTGCAGAATATGTTTAGTTTATAAGTTTCATAATGTTTTGAATGTTATCGAGGTTTTCTGCTTGGGATAACTCTATAGAAAATTTGGAATCTTCTGCTTGGTCCCTACCTCTAAATTACCAAGACACTTTTGAGGCAACAATAACAGACTTCTTGGGTACTTCCCTATGCCATCTCCTCCCCCTTGTAGTGGTGAAAGGTACAAATCTTTGTCTTCTCTTATCATCAGATTAAAATTGCTCCGTTGTCTTGGTTGATTTCATACTTCATGTGAAACATAAGATGGGAATTATGACTTTGTTTTGAGTTGAAAAAGTCTCATATATTATATTTCTACCACTATTTTTAATAGTAACTTTCTTATTACAATAAGTAAATAAGGAGTATTAGTTGTAACCAGAAAATATTTCATATGTTATGATTTTAGCCAGTTGAGAGTCGCTGTGATTCTACTCCTGGCTGTACTGCATATGTAAGGAAATTGTCTACTCTTTAATTTATGAGCTATCAATTGTTGGCGGACAAAATGATCTCACAAATGATCAAATTTGAGCGTAGCTTTACCTCTAACGAAATTTTCATCATATTTACTTTTTTTATCCTTAACCAAATTATGGTTGTTTACATCCAATTCATGAAGTACAAATAAAAATGTGCTCTAAATTTTCTGTGGTAATTCGATGTTTTAAAATTAAACTTACCTTCATTATTTCAAACAGGAAAGTTTTTTTAATTTGGTTACTATAATGTATTATATATGTATCATTAATTTGCAAATATTAATATGCTAAATAAAATTATTTGTATTATTATTTATAGCATTATTTTAATTATTTATATATAATATGGAACAGACTAGGATATGAAATATAATTATTAATTAAATAAGGATTTTAAATTTAATGCAAAGAAGTCATGCATAAAAAATTTTATTAATTAACAAGTAAAAGTATTTTATAAACATTTTTATTTATATAATTACTGTAATTTGAATTATGATCTTAATTAAGAATTCATCCCAAATGAGATAATTTTAAATTTATTCTATATAAGCTACATTGCAACCAAAACATTATTTGGAAATATCATCTAAATTTTTCACTCGTAAAAAGTATTAGTTGTTTTAGAATGCACTTAATACTAATTGTGTGTGTCAGTGAACCCTCAAAATTTTAATAAAATTTGATGTTTTAAATTTGAGAAAATATTAAAAAAGGAAATTAATGTTTGTTGTAAGAATGACAGATTATATCGCATAGAAATTATTTCCCCCCCCCCCCAAAATGCAGTAAAGGTTTATTTTTTACAAAAACTGATGAATTTATGAATTCGTTGTTTTGTCACTAACATACACTTTCAAGAAATTTATGTACGGTAACCGTTAAATTAAAAATGAATCATTTATCACGTTTTTCAATGAATCATAAAAATCTGTAAAATATCCTCAATACTATAAGATGTATGAGAAATTATATTCTGGTTGTTAATTGTAAATTTTTGCATCTCAACTGATCTCTCTGTTAACTATTCATCATATTCTTTCAATCTACAAACATAAGTATAATGTTGTTTTTTGTAAATATCATAAAGTATCGAATTTATTTGTGTATTTAAATATAAACTATTCATAATATTTGGTCCAAAATTTGAAACATAGCATGCATGTAGAACTATATGATCATCTTTGTCTGATGTGTCATTATTTTCCTGTAAGCTATTTTAAAGGTGCAATGCATAATTAACTAGTTTTCTTAAATTAAGTAAATTGTTTTGAAAATGATAATATATATAGTTCTTTCTTAAGATAATATGATTTTTCTATAAGTGGTATACTTATTAATGCTAGAAAATAAAATTCGATTATTGCCAAAATTTTTGAAAACTAATATTTTTTTTTAAATATTAGTACAATTAACAGTAATTTTTGTATACTTCAGCAGATTCATAAGGCTACTTTCAATAATATCACTTTAAAAAAATTATCTTATTGCTGTGTGTGTTGATGATGAAAATTTAGTTTTGATAAATCTACTTTAAATCATTAAAGCATTATTCAGATAGAAATTAAATACAACCTGTGAAGAAATCAGAAAATCTGGCAGAAGCTGTTCATGAAGTGTAAGACTGGCTATTACAAATATTATTTTAGACATTTTTTATACAAGATCTAAAACATCAAAGGATATCTTGGTCTATAAAAATTAGAAACAAGTATCTCAAAAAATCGCATGAAAAACTTCTGACTTTCTTTTTGAATATTCAATAAATATTGTTTTACTTTTGTCTGAGTTTTGTCCACGAGAAATACCTTCGGAAGTGGCAGGTCAATTCTGGAGGTCTGCTCTTGTTATTTACTCTCAATTTACGTAGACCCACCCATTTTTGGGGGTGTCGCCGGCACATCTACTAGAGGCCTCCCATTGAAAGTTACACCCCTTGTAAAGTAAGAAAGGATTTCCAGGATTTCTTACCCTGAAAGGTAAGAAATCCTGGAAACAGCCAGGCATTAGAAATTGTAAAAAAATTATTTCGTTGCTTTTATTGATGTCACTTTTAATTTGATATATAATATGAGAATTCTGATTCTTTACGATGAGAATTCTAACGAGCTAATAGTTAATATTCTGTTCTTTCAATGTCAATTAAATAATGCATCTTTCTGAAGAATTTTTGTTGTTTTAAATCCAATTTAAATTTTCACTCTGATAAATTAGCTGTAACGTATGATGAAGTAAATTTACATATAGAAGTCATAAATGTAACAAATTTGCAATTTATTATTGAAATTGGTTATATTTTATAACTACCATTTTATTATTAATAACTATATATAAAAAATATTATAAAATGATTGATATTTAAAATGCAGTTAAATATATCCATATTCTCAAATTCATGGCTGTCCTTAATATTAGAATTAGGGATATGCCAGATTGTTACTTATCAGAAACCTGTTTTGAGTTGATAACAGTTACAAATAATAATTACGAAATAACAATGGAAATTGGCGAAATACTGATTGGTTAATAAATAGCAGAAGACTGCATTTTTCATTGGTTTAAAAATAATGTTCTTTGGCGATTAATAATGAGCTGTTATTGGCGATTTTAAGGTGTTATTGGTGTTAATGAATTGTTATTAGCAATATTGAGGTACATTAGTATTTTGGGAGCCAACTCATACTGGATTTTTAGTTGGAAAATACTTGATTTTTAAACTGTGCGTTGCATTATTAGTTAACCGGTCAAACCAACTTCTTATTGTGCCTTTCTAAGTGTAATTTTAGGTTATACCTTTGTCATTAAAAGAGATCAACGGCTCCCGCTGGATACCTCGTCACCACATCTTCGACCAACGATGTTTACATTTACACACTAACTAAGAGCTTCTGATAAGTTAAAAATCTTATTAAGAGCTCAAATGGAAGAATAATCAAGCGAAATGAATGTAAACGTTCAGTAATACTTGTATAAATAATGCGCGACCTCGGAACTGCAACTTAAGCAGGAAATGTTATATGTGAAATAAAACACGTACTTTATTAAAGCATAAGCAGAAAAGGAACTGAAATGCTTCTTTAAAATGGACATGTGCTTGTAATATTTGTTATTTGTGTAATACCCGACATACGTTTTTTTTTTTTTTTTTTTTTTAATATGGTGATGTACTCAATTAGAAACATTTCTTTTAAGTCTATGTTAATACATTTTGTTCACATATAGACAGTTTATTTTTAAATAAATGTTTAAATAATTTCTTAACGAAAGAAAACATTAATTAAAGTATTTTAATGTGATTTTTTTTTTTTAAATTAGGTGCGTATTGAATTTCAGTCACCATGTGAATATCTAATTTTATATTTAAACCGTTTGAAAGAAAGCAAATCATGAACGTTGTTACTGTATACTTGTCTCAGATCAAGATTTAATAAGCACGCGTCGTAAATTATACATTATCTATTAATATCAGTCTTAAGAATCGCTATAAACAGGATTACCCTTGATTTTATTTTTACACTAGTTACCAAAATGTTCAAGAAAATCCCAGAAAAAGCTATAAATATTGCAAAAATGAGCCAATCTTAATGAAATTTGAATATGTTAGAAAGTAGAATGAGTTGAACTATATGACATTATGCAAAATAAAAGTTTGCTGTAGGAATACGTCATTTGAGAGCAGTATGAAAATGAATATCTAAAACCAAGGCGCCAACAGTCGCTGTTTGTCTTAGATTAAAATTCTGATTCAATGAATTTATAACAATGGCCTCCACGTATTATTTCACTTAACAATTTTGATGACGAGCTATTAGGAGACTGGAGGCAGGCCAAAGTCAGATAGAAATGGCAGGATAGCTGAATATGAGACCATCTGTAATTCATAAACTTTATGTGAAGTGATCAGGGATTTGCATCCCGCTTACGTAACACCATACCGGGAACGTTTGCAATATGTCCACTGGACGCGTGATCAATGGAGAGTTGTTCTCTTTCACTATAATAATCTTCTATTTATATGAAGTGTACGGAGAACTCTCAATCATACCTTACACATCCGAAAAAGAGATGCATTCGGATTAGGCAGTGCCTGCATTAAGATGGTATTTCTCTGGGTGGATGCATGCCTCCCCTCCATGTCTTTTTCCTTTGGAAATTCTCACACCAATAGAGATGACTTCGTAGATCCTTATGCGGGCCTTTATGCAGGGACAAAAGCTGATGATTTCGTACTACAAAATGATAATGCGAGACCACTTAGGGCTGGAATCTCGAATGCTTATCTTGAACAAAAAATAATTGAGGGCCTTTTGTAGCCTGCTTCATTAACTGATCTTAACCCACTCGAGCATGTTTCGGAGACTCTAGGACTACTTTTATCTGATCTCAATTTCCTCCTGAGAGCTTTGCCATGCTTTCAACTACTTTGGAAGAACAATGGCTCGCACTTCCTATAAAATTAATAGACCACATGATTGAGAACGTCATACATATCTGAAGTTGTATTGGTTTTTGAAGTGAGGATCAGACCTCATATTAGTGATACTTTTCCAATACAAAACTTTCATCTCCCATCGGTTCATTGTATACATACGATAAATTTAATAACACCAATTTTGGCTTGTGATTTCTTTTCTTTGATATTTCCTCTCTTAATTTTAGTAACCATTGTAATTTGATAAAGTATTTGAAGAATGGGTTAACATTTAACTTTTCTCCCTCGTATTTGTCTCTTTCGTGTATCATACTTAAGTAACATATTTTTCTTATTCATACAAGTGATGAATGTAATACCAAAACGTTATTACAATATATATATATATATATATATATACTAAATTAAACTCTGGAGCATGACTGACCATAGAGGGCCAAAGGCCTACATTGCCCATATCTGTTTGTTTGACCGAAGGCTATGAGATGCTGAGCATATGTGCCAGTTAGGTGATCAGCATAACGCGAAACCACCACAGTTAATTTCCTAAGCATGCCTGGCTCATATATATTAATGTTCTTGACAAAATATATATTTATAAATTTATAGGATAATTTACTAGGAACTCTTTCCTAAATTCTAGGGTTCAGGAAAATTGATGAATTCTGGAACGTTTGCTGCACTTTAGGTGGGGAAAAAACTCCACTTATGACGTTAGGAATGTATGTATGACGTATGACGTCCAGATGTTAGGAAAGAGATTCCTAAATTCAGCACTCATAGAACAGTCTCGGAATGTTACCTTATGATGTCGATGATCCTCTCCAGAAAATACAAGAGGCTCGAAGTCTGACTTCAATCTCCGTCTTTTGGAGCTGAAAGCCGCTTCCTTTTTCTCTCGGTCACGCAGGCCTGTTCGCCCTCGGATTCTCTCAAGAGCAGTCTCGGCAAGGCCCGCGTATCTCCGAACTACCTGCCCCCAACAGACCTGCTTCTTATATATCAGCTTTCCCCCAACGTCTGACACTCCAGTAACTTCTAGAACCTTCTTCTGACGTTACTTTCTTATTCATATTTCTGGCTATACCACCAATTCAAATCAGAAAGGGTGAAGAGGCAAAAATTTCCTCGAATGAACCTGGCCAATCACCAGCTGATTCGAATTTAGTTTGAGAATATATTTTTGTAATGAAGGACTTAATGGCTTATAACGAATCATGTTTGCAGTTCCCACATTAATACCCAATTACAATTAATTGACTTGGGCATAGTTCCTGGGTTCATAGATAAAAGAATTAATTTCTTTCACAACTGCAAAAAAGTGTTCAAATCCATTGAAATTCTGGAATTATCTCGGGGGGCTTACAAGCAATAACTGTGACGTCATAAGATGAATATTAAGAAAAAAAATCATTAAATTAATTTATATTAATTTGAGGAAACGAAGATTTATTTTAAAATTATTTGATTTTTCTTTTTGGAAAAGTAATATTTCAAAAAAGCAAAAGTACTTAATTCTCCTTATCCAAAATATTTGAATTCTTTGATCATATTAAGAATTCCAATATTTTGGACCCTTAATATGATCAAAGATTATGCCTTTTTAATTCCCATTTTACGATGTAAAATAAAAGTGAAAATTATGTAAAATATTTTTAAAAAATGCGACAAATGTGACTATATTTGCTACATATTAATAAATTATTATTATTTTTTGTTATTAAATACTCTTTGAATTTGGATATTTTAATGAGTAAAATATGCGCCAATAGCCTATTTTTTTAGCCTTCTGTAATTCATTCGATTTCATAACTATCGTAAAATAAATACATCTATTTTTATGGTTTTTCAAATATTTAAGAGTAAATAAAAGGGTTTTACAGAAACTTTGTATGAAGTCATATAAGTAATTAATATTTAATTTGTAAATAAAAAGAAACTATAATTATTTCCTGTAATATTATTCCAATGTTACAAACCAACATGACTTTCATGACGAAAATTTAATACTAAGTAATGTTTTCTGAATTGAAAATATATTGATTCATTTTATTTAACGAAAGAAAATCATTTAATTAAATTAAATGACTTAAGTTTTACTTTTGCACTCTTAACATCATAATTAACTTGAGCATATTCTAAAGGCATAGCGGTAAAAAACCCATTAAAATGAGAAGATGGAAGAAAACGTTATTTCATTTAAATCGGAACTGAAATTTAAATAAATAAAGTTATTTCATTGTAAAATGTACATGTTAAATTGGATAACTTTGTGAAGAATGGAATTTAATTAACAAAGTAGCAGAAGAACAAAAATCTGGAGTTAATCTTATATGTTTCATTAGAAGTTTGTATATAGTATTCCGTGCAAGGCAATTTACTTATACAGGTATTTAAAACCTTCATATTGTTTAAATATATGTAAGATTTCATTTTGGTTATTCAAGTACTTCAGATGATGTACAGATGTCTTATAAGATTTCGGAATCTACAAACAGATGGAATTCGAGTAATTCATTAGATCTCACTTAGAGAAAAAAGATAGGAATATTGCAAGAATAGGGATCGTTTCCAAATTTGCATCAGGACATTTTGAATATTGCCTTTTGGGAATATAGTAACAACCATTTTTACTTTTTATAATTCAGTACAAATTTATGCTTCTTTTAGAACAGTTTATTAATGTAAATCTTACATTTCTTAAAAAATATACATTTAAAATCATTTTAACACATTGAACATGATTTATTTCAATACATCGAATATGTGTGATTGTGTTAAGTAATCTGTGGATCCTGATCAGTGCGCACATTTCAACCATTTATTAGTCGATTTCAGCTTGGTAGAGAATGTTTATCATTGTTTGGAATTCATTTTGAATCTTTTTATTGAATTAAAACCTTTGTGTATAAAATGGATGGTGCAATTCATAAGTCACTAGTTGTGACAATACATTAGCTTATTTCCATTGCACATTTTAATGAAAATATTTCTCAAAGTTGTAATTTTATGGAAAACACTGAAATCAAAACATTAAAATCTCAATGTTTTACGCAATTCGCTTGAAAAAACATTAAATTAAATTATAATTAAAAATTTGTGCAATCTAAAGTGGAATGCGAAAATGATTCCTTGCAAAGTATTTCTTCCGTTAATCTAACTTCCCATTCTATAATATATGTATGATAAATAAAATAATTCAATTCCAGTATTATCTTCTATGTTATTTATTGAATGTTATATCTTTATTAGCATATCATCAATAACGTTGTTCTTCTTCGAAAGAATTAAATCTAATTTCTATGTCTAATAAATATATCATTTTTGATTTAATAGCGCTTCTAGGCTTTAAAAAAAAATGCCATAATTGTAAATGCGTACTTTTATCTTATAATTTCTTCATATTTACGGATCCTTCATATTAATAGCAAAAACACACATGCACTAACCAGTTTTCGACATCACATTGCCTCATGATGTAAAGAATAAATAAAAATAATCAACTTTAAGCTGAAACAAAGTTTTTAGATTTAAAAAATCCACAAGTTGCTTTATTTATAACTAATATGGCAGAAAAAACTATTTTTACTCTGCTGTTAGTGATTTTTACAGGTTTGACAGGAAATAAAGGTTTTACCTGCAAAATAAAACAACAGCAATAAAAATGAATTGTCTTAACTTTGATGGCGAAAATTTCGCAGCATTGTCGATCAGAATCTGTACCCCTCTGCTTATCATTCAGCTCCAGCCTAGTTCATTTTGGCCAGAACTTAACCTTGGCCATAATAATAGAACCTTGTTCCTGGTTAGCATAAAATCAGCTTGGCCCATAATTTTGCCAACAATAGTGTATTGGCAGCTTAATTTTTATAATTTTTCCACCAATTTACATTGTAAGATATATCCTGAGAATCATGCCAATTCCAAACTCTTTTAACACATCTTGTCAAATATATTCTAAATAAATTCAATCATTTTAAGTGTCTCATTTATTTTAATACCTACTATGTGTTATCAGCAGCTTAAGTTACCATACGTTTGTGAGATTGATGGTATAGAACCAGATTCTCCTTTTTAAGACAAAATATAGACAACATATTTTATATTTACTCATACTTTAAAAAGATTTTGGAGTACATGTTCTTTTCTATGTAAATGATTTTACTTACATTTGTTTTGAAGTCTATATGAATAAAAATATTCGACTCATGAAATCGAAATGACTCAATGGCAATGAGCTTTCGCTTGTACAATTCCAAAAAGGATTTTTTTTTTCTTGATTTTTCATTCATTGGAATAAAACAGTCCTGCATGCAAATTAAGATAACTATTTATATTTTACACTTAAAAATTTTCAATAGTTTCATAGTGATTACTTCTCTCAAAATGCATAATATATGAATAAATTCGTATTTAAATAATAAATCAGAATGTTTCATTATCTTTAACAAATGAGCTTTATATAATTTTTGACTTTATAGTAATTTTAAACTGTTAATGGAGAAGAGGAGTACTCTATATACATCTTGGATCTTGGATCTCAATTGTTCACAGAGTGTCAGCTTGCGAAGCAGGCCTTTACTCCTTCATCTAAAATTGTTACATAAGGGTAGAATTGGATTAGCTTGACGGTAGCCGCTTGAATTCCCAGCGTTAAGAGAAACTTTACAGACATACTAGGTTTGGAGTTGAATGGAGCGTACAACGGCGAAGCCGTATTTTCTCCGTCATCTGAGGTAGTGGTTTGTAGCCAATCACATGTTAGGTTGAGGAGGTAGGTAGGCTGAGCTACTGAGGAGAGAGTGGACGGGCCGCTTTGAGAAAAGTGAAAAGTTCTTGATTGTAAAGAGAAGAGAATTTTTTTTGTGCTTGTTTAATTAATAGTAGCTATTTACAACAATTTTTTGTCCAATTATATTTTAGTATTTTTGGACATTATTGCGTCACTGTTGAAGTGGGCCGCTATCGGTCTGTATTTGATATCGTCTGGGGGATTTTCGCAATTAAAAATGTCGTTAAAAGATGCAGTGTTGCATTTTATTGCTTCATTAAAAAATCTCACATTAAGTTTTGACATATGCTGATGGAGGGTTTCTAGCTTCAAGTCTCGGTGAATAGCAGTGTTTTCCAAATAATAGGATGCGCCTAACATATTACGCAGCATTTTGTTTTGAAATGTATTTATTGTTGAAATTTGCGTTTTAGTTAAAGTACACCAGGCGGGTGATGCATATGTAACGATAGGTCTTATAATGTTGGTGAATAGTAGCTTTTTTTATCTGACACTCATGTTATTTTTGTTTTCCATGAGGGGCCTTAATTTTAGGTAAACTCCCATAGACTTAGTAGTGACCTTTTTGATGTGGTCAATTTTGATGTGGTCATCACCATTCAAAAATATCTGAATTTAACAATTCAGATGTTTATGAATGGTGAGTCCCAAGTATGTTGCTTTGTCCACCTCTGGTATTATTTCGTTAAACATTTGCAGGTTACTGTAGTTCCCCAGCTTTTTATGATGTGGTCTAATCATGATCAGATTTGATTTGGTTGTATTTATTTCCATCTTCCATTTTATGCACCATTCTTCTATTTTGTGAATTTTATTTTGCATTTTATTAACGGCGTTTTTAGCCGATTTTGATTTTATGATGATACCTGTATCATCTGCGAAAAAGGCGGTGATACTATTATGGTCTGTGTTGTCGATGGGAAAATCAATAGTATAGAATAGGTAAAGTATCGGGCCCAGAATGCTGCCCTGAGGAACTCCGGCTTCGATTGGTCTCTTTGTAGAATAAGTTTTGTTGATTCTCACGGTGAATTTTCTATTGCTTAGGTAATTCTTGATGACCAGGGCTATGTTTTTATTGACTTTGATTTTAAGGAGCTTGTAGATCAGGCCTTGATGGCACACCTTATGGAAGGCTTTAGATACGTCCAACATGAGAAACGCCGAATTTTCTTTATTCCTGAAGCCACGCCCCATGAATTCTAGTATTCTGATTAGTTGCTTGACGGTGCTGGGATTTTTTCTAAAGCGGAATTGTTGATCGGGGAGTTTATTCATGTAAATTTTTATTCTATTGTAGATAATTCTCGCATATATTTTTCTGAGCGATGGGAGTAAACTTATTGGTCTGTAGCTGGATGTCATTACAGGGTCTTTGTGTGAATTTTAAAAAAGTATTATAATGGCTTCTTTCCAGATATTTGGATAGTAGAGATTTTTAAGGCAGCTGTTGAAAATAATTGTGAGGTTATTAATAATATTGTCTGGGAGTTTTTTAATCATTTTATTATTTATTCCATCTCTTCCGGGAGCTTTTTTGATGTTGAGAGACTTGATTTTTTGATTTCTTTTACTTCTTCTTCTGTTGTTAACTCAATGGCTGGGTCATTGTGCCTTTCTTTAAGTTTATTTCTGTCACTTGTTTTTATTTCTTTTTGAAATTCTTCATCAGTGTTGTTTTCGTTGGTGGTGAACTGTTTTTCCATAGTGTCAGCAAAGGCTTCGGCTTTTTCTTTGTCTGTATAGACTAATCCTCTTAAGACATATTCTCCGCAGATCTGGAAAATAGGGTAGTTGAATTAACTGACAAAATTAAAGAAGCACTCGCCGAGGCATCAACAAAAATTAAAAATAAAAATATTAACGTAATACCAAAAAAAAAAAAAAAAAACTCTTAATTAAAGATAGAAACAAAGCAAGGAAAACATGGCAGAGGACTAGGTACCCCCATGATAAAGCTAAATTTAACAAATTAAACAGTAAAATTAGAAAAGAACTTTATGAATTTAACCAAAACAAATGAAATAGTTATTTAGAAAACTTAAACCCGCAAGAAGGCTCCCCTTGGCAAGCAGCCCGTAAATTTAAAAGAAAACCGATTTATATCCCACCCCTTGATGATAATAAAAACAACAAAATTGCATACTCTGAGAAAGATAAAGTTGAAGTTTTAGCAAACAGTTTAGAAAACCAATTTAAAAACAATATGCCAGGAAATGATTTAATTAACACAGGTGTTGAGGAAATTGTAAAAAATTTTAACTTAAATAATAGAGACGAAAACACAGAAACAGTGCTTCCAAACCAAGTAATAGACTCAATTAAAAAATTCAAAACTAAAAAAGCGCCAGGCAAAGACAGCGTAAATAATATGGTAAAAAATCTAACATTAAAATTTATCGTGCAGCTAACATTCATAATAAACGCGATGCTAAACTTAAAACACTTCCCAGTAAACTGGACATTTGCAAAAGTCAGGACAATACCGAAACCGGGTAAAAGCCAAACAAAAGCTGATAGTTACAGACCGATTAGTCTCCTATCCTCCTTAAGTAAAATTGCTGAGGACATAATACTTAACAGGATAAGAAAATTTTGTAGTGAAAATAAAATACTCAAACCTGAGCAATTTGGTTTCCAACCCAAACTCTCAACAGTACACCAACTTTTAAGAATCACGGAAAACATATACGAAGGTTTCAGACATAGGCGCTGTCCTATTAGACATTGCAAAAGCATTCGATAAAGTCTGGATCGATGGTTTAATTTATAAACTAATTTTCTTAAAAATCCCAGGGAAACTATTTAAATTAATCCAAAGCTATTTAAATAATAGAAAATTCCAGGTTAGATACAAAGAAACTGTTTCAGAAATCAGGAATATTTTTAGCGGAGTCCCATAAGGCAGTAAACTCGCACCTTTACTTTTTTTGTTATACATAAGTGATATACCGAAGCAGGCAAACACTATTTTAGCACTTTTTGCTGAAGACACCACGATTTTAACTAAAAATAAAAACAAAGAAATAGCTATTAAAATTCTAAACGAACACTTAATAAAACTCAGTACCTGGTTTAATGCATGGAAAATAGAACTTAATGTAGGAAAAACTCAAGCAATAGTTTTCACTAAAAGTAACAAAATACCAGACAGCAACATTAAAAGTAATAACCAAAACATACCATGGTCCAACGAAGTGGAATATCTCGGATTAACATTATATAAACGTTTAATTTATAAATCACATTTTAATAAAATCATTAAAAAATATAGGGCAGTGAAAGTAGTACTTAAACCATTATTAACCTACAGATCAGAGTTAAATCTAAAAACAAATTATTAATTTACAGGTGAATGTTGCGTCCAGTGCTCTGATATTTCGAGGCGCAGCTGACAGTCATATTAAAAAGCTCCAAACCCTCCAAAATACAACGCTCAGGTTAATTTCCAAGTCACCAAGGTACATCAGAAATGAAGCTATCATGCGTGACCTTTGTATCAATAATATTTCTAGTTACTTTTTTCATTTCAGCCTCAACTTCTATAGGAATCTTACGGACATTGAAAACGATGAAATAGCAAAGATCCCGATCTAGAATATTTTCAACGCGGCAAATAAGAACAGACCCCGAACAGTACTTAGGTTAAAGACCAACATTTAGGACAACAGAACACAAACAAAAGCGAGGCGAGTCGGACAACAATACGAACATCAGGTCATATATTCACTCCTTTAAACAATTAATTAAATCTTATTTTTTATTAATTTAATATTTTTTGCTTTCTTTTCTTTTTCTTCCTTCTCTTTTCTTCCTATCCACTTAGGTATAAAATAAACTATGACTAATAAATTCTTGCTATTTCAGATTTATTAATCATTTGTTCAGTTTTCAGGAACACTTATCCTACAGGAGATTAAACTTCGGTTCTGGAGCTCCATACACCACCATACCATCTCGATTCATATTAAATTTTCATACAAGATTTTTTGAATGTACGTGCTGGAGACTGATGTTTTTTTAACCGTTCAGACCTCTCGTTTACGGGAATTGTGAGTGTACTTCAAACTTTTCGAATGGGATTACTCACTTTTTTCTTGAGCAAGCTGATCAGCACTTTATAAATTTCTAACGGCTGTATTCACCAACAAGAGTTAAATGCGGGATCAGGGTAAAGGGTGAATTAAGTCATGAAACGTTATTCACCACAACAAAAACAGCGATTAACTCGCCTATGTGGATCCCTTGAATAACCTACGATTTCGGAGTGTTAGCGCCGAGTCAGCAAACAATGGCGGACCTAAGCGATATGTTTGTTGACATTGACGTGCAAGAATTGCAAAATCTTGAATTAATAGAAGGAAGAGCGAGATGTGTGTATGGAAGTAAGCAAAATGATTTTGAAACTTTTTAGTCATTACTGTCGCAATTTCTAACAGTGTAAAATTTAATCTTTTGTCCATCTTGGCGAAACACTTTCCCGCTCGCTACGAAGCTTTGTTTACATTTTTTGCAAGCCAATCAGAAGCCGTCTTTATGTCGTATTCGGTAAACTCCAAAGTTGTTTTACACGGGGATTTCCTCGCTTCGTGAATAAGAATCGGCGAGTCATGCTAGAGTTGAGTTATATCTGAAATAGGCTACACTCAAGTTAACCCATGTTTGGTGAATACGGCCGTAAGTGGTGTTGGAACAAATAGCATGTTCTGAAAATTGTCCCTATAATTCATTCGAAAAGGAAAGCATTATAAAGTACTGATGGCTATGCAGGAAGGATTAGCATTGATGCTAATGTCTGATCTTGTTTACAAGGTAAGATAGTATAAGTACTGATCGTATCTCGTTGGTCGAAGATGTGGTGACGAGGTGTCCAGCGGGAGCCGTTGACCTCTTTTAATAACAAGGGTATAACCTAAAATTACACTTAAAAATCTATGCATGGTTACTACGATGAATAAAAGAATAAGTACTCCCAAATAGTACATCATGTAATCATTCAAAGCACAGTTCATAAAAAACGATTAAAAATCAGTAGTGAGAGAGAATTACTTCAATTAGGAATTCGAAAGTCACTTTTTTTTTCCGAAACTGCAGTAGACGTTTGTTTTCATGAAAACTGATGAATTTACGAATTAGTTTTTGGTCACTAACATAATTCTACAGACGTCATTATAATATTAAATCCCATTTACGAACTAAATTTTTGGAAAATTTTATTTTCATGCACTCATTTTTGTACTTCTTTCATTCATATAACTTTTTACATTTTTGATTTTATGATAAAGAACTTGAACTGATTTTTGTTTTTGAGAATCATAAAACCTTTGAATTATCAATAATTGCACTATTGATGCTTAATTCCTAGATATTTTGAGGATATTCATTGGGATTTTCTCAAACCTAATCTCACTGCCGCCTTAAGGCTCATGCATCAGATCATTACCAATTGATTCAAATGCAAATATTGCTAGGTATTTTTTCAATGATCAATAATGTTGGCTTCTGAAATTATAATAAATGGAAAGGAACTTTCAGATATTAATTTAGAAGCAAATAAATTATAGTTGTGAACACCTGCAAAAGAAGCAGATGAATGGTTAACTGTTAGAGGTGCTCTTTTGAGAGAGAAAAAAAGTACAATGCTTTCTTGAATTAAAGAGACATGAAAAAGCTACCTCTAAAAATTTAGTTTTGAATAATAAAAATAAACACTCAGAATTGTCAGAAAATTGATCTCTTTGTTTTGGTCTATTATTAGTCGTAACAATTGTTTTCAAAATTAATTTCATTTGCTTTTATTTTTATGTAATGCACATCAAATAATTTCTTCTATTAGCACCTTATTAATAAGAAGTAAGCAGTTTGATTATAAAAATAATTTTAAGATCAAAAATTTAATTTTTATATGAACTTTTGATTTTAAAATCCATTTTATTTGTTCCAATTAATTTGTAATATAAACTTAGAGATGTATCATCAATAGAGTCGACACATTAAATGGTTGCTAATCTTTCAGACGTGATTAATTAGAATTCAAAAAAGAATTAGGGAAATAATTAAACTATCTGGAATTTCCTTATTATATAATTGTATCTTCTTGGAATTCTGTGCACATTCAAGAATGTCATATATAGTGACCGTTAAATAAAGATTGAATAATTTACGTGGTTCTTCAGCACATTCATAAAATGAAAATCTGAGAAATATCCTCAATAATATTAGAGTAAAGAAAAGTTATATTCTGGTTATTAATTGTAAGATTTTGCAAAGTAAATAATTTTGTTCTTTCTGTTAACAATTCGGCATATTTTTTTCAATCTACAAACGGAAATATCATGCTGATTGTAATAAAATGTCATAAAGTATCCACTGACATAAAGTATCATAAAGTATCGAATGTCATAAAGATGATTAACTTATACAACGTGATTCTAGATTGCTTTTACAAATTGAGGGGGATGACCCTAGTGAGATTACTCCACCTCTATCTTTCCAATTATTTCGATCATATGCATATGATTCATTCCACTGATTTGAAATTCATTGTAGTGATCGTAAAAACTTTTTTACAATTTGGAAAACTTTTTTACAATTCTCAGGAACATTGAAAATAGTGCACCGAGACTGAATCATGAGATTGAATTGAAATTTAATACACATAATGATACCGATATGAGATTCCCTTGATTCCAAAATCTAGACAGCTAAGCAAATTCAATGGCAATAATTGGACAAAAATACAATACAACCTCAAAAAGCAGGTCGACCCTCCTCCTGCTGCAATTCATGCCGCCACATGGTCCAGCATCAGGTTGCATGTTGTTGTAGTGAAACAGTTGTGAACAGAAATAGCCTCCTCCGAATCATGCACAGAGAGACAGGATGGCATCTCGCGTTTCAGAATTTCAAACACGTTCTGTCGGGAACAAATCCTGAGAGCGGGATTTCCCTGGAAGTATTTCAACGTGACGTAGGAAATCTTAAGCAACGCGAGCTGTATGTCGTAGAATATTACATTGCTGGAAAACTGGCTCTGGAAGACCACTACTCTTAGTGCCGGCATGTGTTCACCACTTTCTGAATCTTCCACTGTCTGTATAAGGCTGAATTCCCTTTCCTGACTTCAGCAACACTGCCGGGTATGTGGTTATGAACGTTGGCAAACAGCTTGTATCATGTGCATATCGAAACATACTTATTTGCAAAGCTTGGCGCTTGTACCTCTCTTCATTCTTGGCGTGCAATTTGCAATGTTTCTGAGTGTATATCGCCTTTATGTTTCTCATTTGAATTATTTTTACTAATCATGATGACTTAATAAAAGTCTCTTCATTGAAAACACATAACAAAACAGCCATTCTATGAACTATTCTGGTCGACGCATATATCATATGTTGTTTTGTTTGACCTCAAGTGGAAATTTCACACTTTTTCATTTTCCGCCAACTGACTATAGGAATTACCTCATTTAGGTATTTAAAATACATACTCACTTACTAATATAAATTTACTTAATGAAACTAACAGAATTTATTAAAGCAACTTATAACATACATTAAATTAAATTAATATCAATTATAGTTATGGAAAGGCAATCTTTTATAATTTATGAAAAAAATATTGTATCAATAATCATTAATAATACACAACTTAAACTCTTCTATAAAATTAAGGAGAAATTATCTTCTAATTTAAGAATGTTAAACATATACATTTACGACATCACAATATATTTATACCTTTTAAAAATGCTAAACATGTATAAAAATTATAAAATAATTTTTTTTATCATTTTTAATTCTTAATTGATCCAACTCCTAATTCATTAACATTATATTAAAGTTCATTAGCAAAATTAAACATGGAAAAATTAAAAAAAATTATTTAAACACAGTATCACATTAAAATTTTCAGAAAACTTTTGTGTTGGAGGGATCTTACCATTTAGGATTCTTCTTTCACTTTTAGTCCTTGCGCGTGTGGATTTATCTGAGTTTGGTCAAAATTTGTTCAAAGAATAACTATCTGCATTGCTGATGGTACTGTTAGTATCAATCTTCATCCAAATTCAGTTCGTTTAACTATGGTTTCAGTCAACTGATATGAACTGTTGTTCAGTAGGATTCACCTTTCTTTACTTCTCATTTTTATAATTTTTAAATACGTTCGCTTTTTGACAATTTCATAGTCAAATTATCATATCTAAAGCCCTCATAAACTTCTTTATTCGTTAAATCATATCAGTCATGTTTTTAGCTAGTATCAAAATATCTAAATAGTAAAATGTTTTTTGTTTCAACTGTTGATGCTTTCTGAAATCTGTTGGTGCATTTTCCGAACCGAAAATCATACATTCAGACTGACTGGTATAGTCTGGGATGATAAAATTAATTTCTATTAATGTTATTTTAAAATATCCATGAGCTAAATATGTCTTGAAGACATAACATTTAACAAGATTTTATAAAAAAATCATCAATTCTATGTAAAGGGGGTTTATTTTTAACCTATGATTATTTACTTTTCTGTAATCTATTACAAGTTTTTGCTAATAAGTTTTAAACTAATTAAAAATTCTAAACTACCATAAAGTGATCTTGTTTTGGAAACTACTTTATTAACACTCTATTCTTTTACAACATTCCTTTCAGCTGAAATTTTTTTTAGTGTAACATTAGCTAACAAGTTTATTTTACGGCATGAATAGGTATGAATTTATTTGAAGAAAAAGAAACGTTCTGCTCATCTCATAATAGAAACTTTTTAGGTAGCCTTGAAATGATAGTCTAATTTTACCCATTTCTTGCTATTAATACCGAAAAAGTTGGCAAACTTGACATTGACATTGACAATGCGTATTATTTATCGTCTAATTGGAATAAATTCGTTGTATTAATGGGCGAGAAAGACTTGAACACAGCATTTAAAGGAGTGTTTTATGGTAAATATTTTTGAGTTATAATCGATTTTAAGCCATCTATTCCATGTGTTGAACAGTTAACTTTAATTTTGCTGCTTCTTAGCCCTTATCATGAACTTGTTGCAAAATTCAAAAATTCAACCAAAACTTTGATAATTTTTGACATTTGATGATAAGGCAGAAAAAAATGACTAATATTATACAACAAATGTTGAAAAAATTAGGTCTTGAAATACGAATTTGCAGGGGAGAAAATTACGATAATGCCTCACATTTGGTGGGGATACATTCAAATGTTCGAACAAGAAACAAAAATATTAATCCTACTGCAAATTTCATACTATATTCTGCTCATTCTTTTGAGTTTCATTGGAATAAATGCTGCAAAACCTGTACGCTGGAGTTGTAATTTTTTTTCTTTACTCTACAAGAATTATATAACCTTTTTCCTATTTCAATATACCGATGGCAGATTACAATTGAAAATTTTAAATATTAAAACAAATACTCAGATTAAAAAAAAACCTTCCTGTACACCATGACTTAGTGATGCAAATGCTACTAATTCAAAACAATGGTTCTGTACCGCTATTTGAATACAAATACAGAGTGTTGGCCGGCAAAGCAGGATTTTACTCTTTCATCTATAAGTCCAACTGGAATACTTAGCAGTACTGGCGGTGAAACGCTGCTTTGAAGCGTTAGGAGTGGTTCTGTAGCACAATCTTAGGATGTTATAAGTTATTAATTATATCATATGTTATCTGGTGGGGAAACGCCTTCCACCAGAAATGAATCTAAAGCTCTTTATAAAAGACTGAAAATTCACCAAATACAGTTGTGTAGAATACTATTTTGCAAGGATTAAACCAATAAGTAAAATCCTCTGAATTTAGAAATTTGCTAGATTCAAATCCACTTAAAGTCTTAGATCATGATCGAATGAGCCATAATTTGTAGAAACTGATTACGAAGAGGTACTTATGGTATCCAACTTTACTAAACATTTGATTTTCATAATTTACATCATATTTGCAAACTATCAGTTTTTATATAATAATTTTTCTTTAAAATAATCTGTTCCCTTCTTTTCTGTGCTTTTCTTGGCATGATATAAAATGTCTTTGAATTAAAGCTGGGAAGATATTCTCGGTTGTGGAAAAATACCGTAGATTATGCATATTTATAATATATCCTTGGAAACGTTAATCCCCTTGGCCGTATGTGAATTTTCTGCAGAAGAAACAAAATGGCATTGTTATGCATTTTCTGGTACATTTTACAGCACTTACCCAGTGTGTGTGTGCACACATTGTTGAATGATGATAATATCCCTCTTATAGCTTTCTAGTGCGACAGAATAAATTTTCCTTTATAAATTACTCTTGAGGAATATCCAGTAGAAAATTAAAATGATTTTGTTTCTTCAATGAATTAAAATATTTTCATACAAGCAAATTTATATATATATATATATATATTTATAATTCATTGACACATTTTCATTTTTAACTAACTTAGGAATTCTGGATAAGACTGCTAACTTTTTTATATGGTAACAAATATCTTGCCTTTTAAGTGGACGCAAGCAAAATATTTTCGAGAATGGAAAAATTCTATAAAATAGGGAAATGTTTGTAATAATTATTTTAGAGAAGCTCAAAATAAGAAGAGACTGCAAAATACAGGATTATGAACTCATTAAAAAGCAGAGATACTTTTGTACATTTTTTATAATTTTATTGGTAAGATATTCATTAAATTTTAAGTAACCGTTTGTTATTTATTTATAGACTAGACGACTCGGCGCATCGCTATCATGCGTCGGCTACTGGATATAATCTAAGCATCCAACTTTGTCAAATTATTTCGATTTAATTCCTATGTAAAGCGAAAAATTCAGTGCCTTACTTTGCACAGTTTATTTTAGGTTTTAAAGCAAAAACTGTAGTAAATTTTTATTTTAAATAATTCATTAATTCTATGACATAAGTCATAAATTAAATTGTTAAAATCCGAGATCATTATCGGGATGGTCGCGCGGACTACCTAAAATGTCTTCGCGGGCAACCAGTCGACCGCTATCGACGTCTTGGCCATCCCTGTTATAAGTTATTAATTATATTATATGTTATCTGGTAGGGAAACGCCTTCCACCAGAAATGGATCTAAAGCTCTTTTTAAAAGATTGAAAATTCACCAAACACAGTAATCCTGCAAAATACAGGGTTACGAACTCATTAAAAAGCAGAAATACTTTTGTACATTTTTTATAATTGAATTGGTAAGATATTCATTAAATTTTAAGTAACCGTTTGTTATTTATTTATCAAAAAAAGGTTTCTACCTTAAATTTGTGCATAAAATATTGATTTCTATATTTCCGATTTCAGGAATTTGTTTAAAATAATTCTGATATTTTCCTTTAAACTTAACACAAACACTTATGAAAGTTTGGCATTTTAAAACAAGGATAAAAAATTTAATTTTAATGTAAAAAAGTAACTGTATTTTATAAAAAAAAATCGTTCACAAATATTCAATAAAATGTAGTTAATATATAATAATAAACAGTTTGAAGCGGAATTTCATTTATTAAAAAAATAATATTTTATTAACTTTTATCTTGAAAAGCGAGAGTAATAATTTATCGCAATTTGAATTTTGTTGAAATAAATAAAATATTTATTTAATCTAGTAATAATGAAAGAGAATAGCAGCTTCACCTTTAACTGTTCAAAATATTGAACCTTTTTTAATATGCTAAATCCTAATATTTTACAAGTTAATATTTATTTTAAATGCACTAAATTCTAATTATATATTTTCATATACTTTATCTCATAAATACTACATTTAATTTGCTGACTTTTGTGGGGCAATTACATGATTTTTCATAAATAATATATATAATCACCTAAAAATAACAAGAATCAAAATATACGTATTCATCCTCGCTAAAATTTAATTTCAACATGCGCAGAAATTTTGTATTTATTTTCATTTTATTATTTATTTATTTTTAAATTACAAATCTAGCATTTAGGATAATTACAAATACAGCATCTCAAAGAAATCACCAGAAATCTTGCACAAATCATTCAGTAATTGATATAATAATGGATAAACCATTGGAAGTTTTGAAAATATTACTTCTTTGATCATATTTGCAGAGGAGGACCAGACCACAGAACAGGAGATTATTTTTACTCCTGCATTTAACTACTACTTTGAACACATAGT
The DNA here is from genome assembly GCA_026290005.1 of Latrodectus geometricus. Classification (NCBI taxonomy): domain Eukaryota; kingdom Metazoa; phylum Arthropoda; class Arachnida; order Araneae; family Theridiidae; genus Latrodectus; species Latrodectus geometricus. The sequence continues at coordinate 6,437 of JAPDSC010055919.1, read as the reverse complement.
ACTTCACTTTGTTGTTGTTGTTGTTGATAGCACTTGGCAACGCCCTTCACGCAGACTAGACTAGGTATTATTTGCAGATAGCAAACGCTGGCTTTCAAACCTTCTGTTAAATTTAGAGCTAAATTAAATTAAATATTTTATGAATCTAAAATTTTCGTCTTGAGTTGCTGAGAATGACATCATTTTTGTACATGGAAGAAGAACACCTTGAATCTCACCCACTTTAAACAGATTCATTAAGAAAACTGCATAAATAGTATCTTTAGTTATGTAAACTAAAGAATAAAGCATAGTGTTTTTTGATATGTAAAGAAATATCTCTAGCACTGTTATTTTAAACAATCTTTATGTGAACTCATCCTGTTATAATCTTGAATCATGACCTACTTTTATGTCTGCAGATGTTAACGCAATGAAAAAGAAAATACGTATTTACTCGTGTAAAATGCGGAAATTACATGATTTTAAATAGAGCTTATTCATGTAGTTGTTACTTGGTTGTTGTTTCTGATCACACTTGGCAACGCCAAGCCCGCCAGTCAGAGACAAGGTGAATGAAGTCAGAGAGGCAGCGTCTTCCGTTTTTTTTAATAGAGCACCCTCATACGAAGGTGGAAGTGCGACTTTTGGCTCATAGATGGCAGCACCACCTGAACCTTCCAATTTAGAGATTGAAACCAGTGAAAACCCAAAGCCTAGCTCCAATCACCTCCAGAGGTATTAATTTTTAATGGGAACATGGAGGACATTGCGACCCAACGGATTTAACGTGCCCCAGTCGCCATTAGTGAACACGACGGATCTTCGGCTAAGCCAGGATTCGAACCCACCACCGTTTGGTAACGAGAACGATGCCCGAACCAGATAGGCCACCACTTTGTTCATTGTATGAGTATGATTTTGCTTGTGATAATCTTTTAAACTGGTCGAAATTTACTATAAATACCGTTTATGGAACTAATTTCTAAGGAATTACTTTTATTGTAAATAATTTTCGTGCATTTAGATCATTTATTGTATTTTATGGCATATTTGATGAATAAGTAATAACTTCTTACAGCTATTTAATACCGATATCAAAAGATTACTACACTTAAACTAATATTGGATAAACCAATCTTTCAAGGCAATAAAATTACATTGGTTGATAACTTAGCTCTTGCTTAAATAGAGTGACTGTACGTTGTGATATAAATACATTTCAGAGATGTGGAAGAAATAAAATTAATTTTTATTATTTTAAGCCAAACTATATTTGCCTTAAGTTAGTAAAAACTAAATTTATCATGAAATGAAAACATGAATGAATTTTCAAGTACCGTTGCTTTCTATGAAAGGATATCGATATTATGTATATTAATATATATTAGATTAAAGGTATATTGATAACAATATTTCGTTGACTTAAAGTGCTTTGGAGAGAAAACGAGGCTCACAGCTCATATGAGGAAATCAAACGTTATCTATACCTGGCGGCCTTTTCAGAGCTGAAATGTAAAGCAATATATTACAAATAACAAGCGAGAACTTGCTTTAAAAATTGAAAGTGCAAAATTTACAAAATGAAAAATGCCTGCAAGATTTATAGAGACACCAACCATTCTTAATTTCATTGATTACAATCTTAAAAGAAAATTTTGAAGAGCAAACAGATGGGGAAAAAAAAACAAACAAAGGAGGCTTGATATGAATTTTTTAAAGCAAAAAACCGGAAATCGTTTCTAAAAAATACCCAGAAAATCGAAGCTTATCCGAGTAAAAAAAAAAAAAAAAAAAAAAAAAAGCCCTGTTTTCGCCCACCCCAAAAAGGTGGAAAGAACCATTCCTGGTATCTACAACATGGATGGTTATAAACTAGGAAGAGCTTGCAGCATGAGATTCCAAACATTTAAATAGGTTAGGACTTCTCTACTGAATACAGTGTTACACAACACATATTTAGTATCAATGTTATGACAACAGATAACTACTTATGTTGACAAGTTTTCTAGAGGAATTTTTTCTCTTTGATTACCTATTAGCAAACAAAGACGTATGGGTCACTATCAGACGTCTTTCCAACTAAAATTTCTTCTGAATTTCTCGATGAGACTTAAAATGTTAGTGTATTAAACTAATATATTTATATAATGTTAGATTTTCGATCAAAAATGAAACGAGTAGAAATAAAATTTTTGCCAGAAAGCTCTTAAGCTCATATAGCTGTTACCATAGGTACAGCTTTATTTTGAGCAAAGAAATATTAGATTCATTCCCTTTTTCTTTATATATATATACTCTTTTTCGCCTTCAGTACTGAGCTGGCAGATGGAGGATTGAAATGTACTTATATTTAAAAAGTTCTTGTATTCGATACATGTCTTTTAAGTTTGTGGTTCATTTGAATTTATCTCTGTAAAAGGGAACCGTTAAGCCGTAAGCTAAACAATTATCCTTCTTTGTTGCTGTCTCGGTTTGGTTCCATACGTGTAATCAGATTTTTTTTTTTACCGCAAATAGATATTTCACCTTTTTAGTAGTACAGTCTACAGGTGCGAAAAATAACAAAAACCGAGAAAGAAATTATGACATTTGCCAAAAAATATATTTCAACAATTTTTTTCGTTTTACTTATATTGATAATTGAATACTGTATTGAAATACTTTCTATAACTCTCAGTTTTCAAAATATAAATTTATTAACGTTTATAACTCTTTTCATATTACTTTACTAAATTCTAAGATGAGAAACTTTTCCAAAATTATTCCGCAATTATTATTCCGAAGTATGGTTTTAAAATTTTATTGAAGTTATTACAGCGATAAAAAACAATATGTGACTTTAGAGATTCAATTATATACTTTTTATTTATGATTGTTTGATTATAAAAAGTAACTGTAGAATGTATCAAAACATCAATAAATATAAATATTTATACTTTATTGGTATATATTTCTCTATTGGTAGTAATATTTGCTTCTCTTTTCTTATTAGAAATATTCTTAGAAAGAAATTTGGGAATAATAACGGATAACAAGAATATTAAAATAATAAACTTATTGCAAGTTGATTAATTTTTCCTTAATTTGTGAATTCTATTAGTAACGATGTCATTGTTTTTACAATTTTAATTTATACATTTAAGTATTCTATAAATGTATCAAATTGTAGGCTTTATGGTAAATTTGCTTAGATATTTTACAGTAATATTTCAGCATTACTACTATTTATATACAAAATGCAAAATCTGTTGTTGATATATAGGAATTTTACAGCGCAAGAAATACATAACATTGATGTAAATTCAAATATTATTATTCCAATTAATTTAAAAACCAGGATTATAGAGTGTTCTATTTTAAATTAAAAAAACTAATTTCATTCATGTTTTCATTCTGTTAAAAAATATTTTCTTGGATATTTTTTACTATATATAATGTATATTATCAGTTATTATACATTTATAATGCATTTAATATGTTTACTCATTTCAGAATAATCAGCATTATGCGTGAATTTGGAATTTGAAAACGAAACACCCAAAACGATTATCAGAAAGTTCTAGTTGGTTCTACTAATGGAAGTTTGTAGTTGCATCAGTAATATTATGCAAAATAAGAGAGCATCATACACGCTTATATTCCGAAATATTCGTATCCTGCCTGATTGAAATTTCGATTATTTTGCATTTCTGACAAAGAATAAATGGAAATTCTGAATTAAATGTACTCAATACTATCCATTACTGGAAACAAACAAATGTCAAAGCAAACTGATGAGATTAAAATAGAATTTCATTATTAAACAAGAGGCAATGGATCTGGAAAATGAACCAGTTTGTTTATCATAAATGCAAATAATCAGTCAAAAATTAAACTTTAAAAAAATTTATTTTAAATAAAACTAAAAGTGATGTAGAATTTTTACAAAATCTTTATAATTTTTTGTTTTTCATTTTTTTAAAAAGTGGATTCTAATTTCATTAAATTAAATTTCACTCAGAAATGCTTATTAATGTTGCAGCATATTTACAAAAATAATATTAGTTTTAAGTTTCTCAAACAAACTCTTTTATTATTACCTATAACTATTTAAAGTTTTCAGTCCTTAATTCCAAATATTTTAATTATGTTATTAGGGTCTGAATTAGTATATTTTTATCATTCTTCACATATGTAAAGAAGTTGTATGAATTTTGTATGAATGTGTATGTTCCGTGGATAAATAAACCTAAAAACTATTATTAAACTTTGTTTTCATAACATAGGCTTGAATTTTTCAACTATACAGTGTGAAATGTCTTACCCTTTTTAAATTCTAATGTATAAGAAATCCAATTTTTCTCAAGTTAATTAAAATCATTACGAGATATGAGAATTTTTTGTAGCAGTAAAAATATCTGGATTTTGTCAGGAAAATTTTATAATATAATGTCACTTAATTTTAATGCTTCTTTTTGAAATAACCCATAAAATATATAGTTATTAACATTTCTTTTCAATATGAAAAGTGACTATTCTTTTTCGCTCGAATCAATAATAGAAATACATAATGCACATTCATAAATTTCTAATTTTTTAATCAGTCTTTAAAAACAAATATTTTAAAAAGTTATGCTTGTCAATCATTTTTATGACACTAACAAATCATTAAACTTATATTATCTATCTTCGATAAATATAGTACGAAATTAGGAAGTGAGCACACTTTTAAATTCCCATTGATAAAACAGCAATGGAAGTAGTAGTTATTGAAATACAGAGAAGTGTTTTTATTGACAAGTGTAACTTGTTATAAATTTTAAAATCGATATATAATTACAAATACTCCTTAAGATAATTAAATTGTATATAGCATAAAAGTTTTTAGTGCGAACTGGAAGTTCATTATAACTTATTTCATTTATTACATAGAATATTTCGCTAATTAACTGAATTACGATTTCTCTAATAAAAAATTTTTGAAGAACAGTTTCTTTTGCTTGGTTCTTAAACATAAATTATACATATATATAATTTCAAATTAGTTATTTACACAATAATGTAGCTTGTAATAATTAAAAACTACCCTGTATTCAGCTGTATTATTCACATAGCTTGGAATAATTGTAACGTTAAATTATAATTTCTTATTAAAAGATAATATTCACATTGACTAATATTTAAATTTTACAAGTTTAAGGAAGGACTTTTAGGGAACTAAATTTTGATTTAATTTTGCATTCCATTGTATGATTTATGAAATTAAAATTTTAATAAATCAAATTTTTGAGTTTTATTTTCCAGTCCTACTTTTAGTTTCAGATATATTCTACAGATGGCGCCATAAGAATATGACGTGCAAAATTCTATAAAAATGTCTACAAAATTATTTTCTCCATTTTAATATTAACACAATTCTAAGTAAATAAAACAATAAATCAGAATAATTTCAGGAATCCAGATTTTACATTAACGCAGTTGTCTTATAAATATAATGAGTTATTCATTTATTTAATCATTACATTATAAATTTAACATGAATAAATTTTCCTACGAAGTACTTGTCATTTAACTTTTCACATTTTAAATTAGTCATTATACTTACAGTATTTTAAAATGGTAATCTGAAATCCACACCTAGTCCATTTTTTAAAATTTAGAGAGAAACTAAACTTGCTGTAATTAATTGAAAGGGCATGCAATTTTTATTTATTTTTTTAAGATGTAACTTCCGGAATTTTTATGTTATATATAGCTGATAAATGTTATATTATACCTTCATCAACCGCGAAAACAATTTTTGCCCTTCTACGATAGTTATTAGAATTTTTTTTGAATTGGCTTGATGAGGACAGGTGTGATCATTCTGTGATTTCAGACTATGGAGACACTGCTTAAATCGGTGCTTAGATTAATGATGTTAGGATTGATGTCAATTATGCCGAATTCTCTTGTATAACCATATCACGAAAAACCACTTATGACTACAGGATATTGTTGTAATAAAAGTTGTGCAAGCATGGATTTGTGCATAAAACTGGTATAATAGTACAAGTACAAGATTAACCTATATAATGCGTTAGGCAGCAAAGTAAAGCTCACAAGATGAACCAGGATCCAATTTCTGGTCAATAAAAGAATAGCAAGAAATATTAACTAATATAAAATGCAACAAAATAAAAAAAACAAGAGGTATGCCAACATAATACTATGATGTAAAAATGCATTCAGGCAAAATCACAATTTCTTTGCATATATTTGTTATTTGGTAGTAATGTGTATATATATATATATATATATATATATATA
>JAPDSC010055918.1:0-20919 GCA_026290005.1 Latrodectus geometricus | reverse complement strand
CTTTGTTTAGTGGCGAGATGAGTGTGAGGCTCTTTCATGGTGTGGGGCGGCATTTTTCAACCCCTACAGTCTATTATACCTTCTTCGAGCACTTACCTTGAAAAGTGGTGATGCCGAAATTAAATAGTAAAGCGATCGCCTGAGAGACCTTCAGATGAAGGAATCGGAAAAATAGGAAATATTAAAATATTTTGAAAGCTAGTATAAATTTCCCTTTACTTCATTTGAGTAGATAAAGTATCCTCCTTTGTACATTTTCTTATACGATTTTTTTCAATATATTTTTTAGAAATAAAATAAATATGATTTTTCTCTAAAAGTTAACATTATTAAAATCAAAAATTTCCTAATCATGTATAAAATTTATTATCATTAATTATTATTATTATTATATTGCTTAACGTTGATAATTATCGGTCAGTAGAGATCGTAGAAATGTTGACAATTATCGGTAGTCTTTAGAGATCGTCACTTAAGTTGGTGTTCTTCTTTTAGGCATTCCACACTAACCAGGGAACATTAGACCCTTTGAATATCTAACGTCCATACGCACTCTCGATATGACAGTCTTCAGTAATACAAGGTATCGAACTCTATATCTTTCCGACATTTCAAATTTTATATGCAAATCAATCCTTAAATTTATTTTCTCTTGTAAGAAAAGGCACACTTTTAAATACACATATTTCATGCATATTTTTCTATTTTCCTTTTCGAAAAATATTTATGAATATTACCATAAAAAAAGCATCTAATTTCTTAATTTTAAGCAGAATAGGTTACTGAGTGGCTTGAGTTTATAGTAGGTGGGTTCAACTCCTGTATCAGGTATGTATTTTTATCCTATTACTTGGAGTCCTATGTTAAGCTTTTGTCCCAGTCGAAGTGACCTATGAGAGAAAAAGGGATCTTGGAATGGCACTCGATCTCTTAGATTTTAGTATTTGAATTAGTAATTAAATAAAATAAAACGAAGGCCAAAAAAGTAAAAGTCTCCTTTGTGCAACCTTCGCTTATTGAAATTTAAAGTTTCAAATTTGATGAAAATGGAAATATCAGAACTATTATTTCAATTTTAAACAAATGATAAGATTAGAAACATGCCACTTAAACACCTACTAAAAAGCATAGTGAATGTAATGTCTTAATTTCCTGATGGACTTGAAAGAGCGAATGTAGAACTATTCATACTTCAACAAAAGAACCATGATATATTTGAATAGTAAAATAATGCAATGACAAATGCTCCAAAACTTGGTGAGATGTCATTTTCATTTCAGCATGAGAATGCTACCAAGCATACGATGAATCAAACATGATTGTTGTTATCACGTAAGGACATCGGTACCTAAAGATACCATCTTAATAAACAATCATGAATCCTATGAAAAATTATGCAATCAATTTCATATGTCACAATAATAAAAAAAAAATCAAATTTCATTGGAGGAAAGGAAGAGTATGTTCCTCGAAGATTGGAAACAAACACTTAATAATACAATACAACCAACATTTCCTAAGTAAAGAGCAGTCTTATAAATGGTAGATGTGTGCATACCAATTATTTAATATTAGCAATAAGCATAAATTACATGTTGCCACAAAAATTGCCAATAACTTTAATAGAAAATTATTTTCTTTTTTTATAATATTCTTCGTCGTTTTTTTCCTTAACTTTATTAGTAATAGGTGCAATTAAACAAAATTTTCATTACATTTTATCCCATTAATTTTAATTTTGATTATCATATTTAGTAAACTTTTTCTTCGATATAAATTTTTTATTCTTTTCCCTTTTTTTATTTTAATAGCTAAGAATATGGTGACGTTTACCACTGTAAAGGTTTGGGAGTTAAGAAATTTTTACTTTTTACGAGTATGAGGATTTGGGGGCTTAGGAATTTTTATTTTTACTACTGTAAACATTTGGAAAATCTCAAGAATTTTTATTTTTGACGTTGTAAATTTTTTACCTCTGTAAAGATTTAGATGGTTAAATATTTTTATTTTTTCCCCTATAATGATTTAGAGGCTCAGGAGTTTTTACTTCTAGTCTGTGTGTAAAGATTTGGAAGCTCAAGAATTTTCATTTTTACGACTGTAAGAGTTCGCTAGAGCTCAGAAATTTTTACCATTATAATGATTTGAGGCTTTTAAGAATTATTATAAGGATTTGAGGGTTCAAGAATTTTATTTTTATTAGAATAATGATTTAGGAGCTCATGAAATTTTGATTTTTGATATTACTTTCGAATCCTCAGGGCTAAAGAATTTTTATTTTTACTATTGAAAGGACTTAGAAATTTAGTTTTGTCTCTGGATTCCGAAACACCACTCATTCCAAGTATGACACATTAACCAGACAATATTTCAACCGATGCGCTTTAGTTATTGGACACAACTATTCATCTAGGCCGGGATGGGGCAGAATATCATCCAAACATTTCACGCTCTGCTTATAATGTTTTTTCTAAGAATCTACTTTCAACAGAAGCACTTGCTCTCTTCCCTGTATCTAGCAAGAAATACAAACGTTAACTCGAAGCGTCGATCTGTTCAACCAGAGCGACAAGACCGCACATCCAGGGTGGCAAATATCGTCCAAACATAACCTCGCCACTTCACTACAACACCTCCGACTATCAAAAAGAGCGAAAAGAAAAAAAAAAGCATCAAGAGGACTTTGAATGAAAAGGGGGTCTTTAATACCTGTTTGTTACCATCCATCTCCGAAGAAGAGTGGGAAAAAAATACCACTTGAAGATATCACCGGCACTCTTTGTCTGCGTGCCACTCTAGGCACACAATGGCGGAGCCGTGGCATCTATTGTCGAGGGACACTCGATATGCAAATAAGGCGTTCACGTGGAAGGAACCTTCTAAACTTCTCTTTTTTGCCTTGGACAACCCCTCCGTCCTATTCCCTTTAACTGCAACTGTGCTCGCTCCTTCATTAATCACTGCGAAGGAGAATTGAAAAATTTCGGAAGGAGGGTCGGAAAAAGGATGCCCCTTGACTCTTAAAAACGTAGCCTTTGGGGCTTTTCTATCCGAAGGCCACATTTTGTATTTTTTTAGATCGTTAAAATAATTAAAGGTAAATTGAATCCATGAAGAAACCTTGAATCTATTGAATCATTTAGAAAGATACAAATATCCTAAAGTTCGAATCATCACAGGAAAAGTTATTTAGGTTATCAGTTAGGTTGATAACCCAAATATTTTAATGAATGCGTACATTTTTCCTAATTTTTTAGAAAGAAAGTTTCCTAATTTTCTTCCTAAATTAGTTTATTCTTTGTGGTATGCAAGTATTTGGATGGCTAATTAATACGAATGAATACCTCATGAGAATATTCTTACCTCGCTGCTTCTCATTATATAATTCTGAATTATTCATCATTGTCTTTTTAAAACTAATTCTGCTTAACTTAATGATTTTTAAAGGATGTCTTCATATTTGGTTACAGACATTTACGATTGGTGTAACTGATCTTTGGTAGTTGACCTTATGATACCTTGCGTTATGTTTCAGACACATAACGGGATAGTAAAAATTTAAATGTACTATCAACGATTTTGTTGAAAATTATTTCAAATTACGAAACAAACATCTATGTTTAGATCTTCGATCGATTGAAATAGGAAAAATTAAAATTAATGTCAGCTAGATTACGATTTGATGGTAAAAATTTCAAATTACGAAGCAGACATCAATATTTAGATCTTTGATCGACCGAAGTAGGAAAGCCTAGAATTAATTTCAGTTACATGACTATTTTTACTTTTCGTATTTATCACACCTGTTGCATATAATATTTATCACAAAAATGGTGGTTTACAGTTAATTCAAATTTACTAAAAAAAAATTGATGAGTAAGCAAATATTGTTACAAGAATGCTGACAAATACTTCAATAGAATGTGAGCAAATATTGAAATATTTGTATGCTTTTTCTACTTACATAATCAAAATATTAAACTTCATGATTAACATTATATTAGGTTAGAGAAAAATAAATTATTTTATATGAACATCATGACTTTATTTACATGTTTTTGATTAGCTTTGTACAAATCATTTTAAATTGTTTTTTGGCTGATCTTTAGCTTCTAAGTAACTAACATGCTGGTCGAGTTCGGACATTTTTGCGATTTTATCGATATTTTCAACAATGGGCCTCCTGTGCGAAGTGCATCTTTAACAACAAATATACTTGAATGAAATCGATGAAACTAAAATTTCCCAAGATTGGCTGTTACAGTATAGGGACCATAAACGCCATTCCAGATTTTCAACTGCCTGGCTTGTATTTTCTACTTTATCAAAGAGAAACTGTGAATGTACTGCATTTTCTCTCAGTTGACTTCCATTTTTAACACTATGTACCATATAACTGAATAGACCAAATGAAAAACAGCAAAATATTTTTTAGTGGGAAATGTTCTTTCCAACGAGCATAAATCTGAAATTGTATGATCAATACTTAACGTGATATTGAACGAATTCATCGACTGGAAAATTGATGGATTTGTTTTTTCCCAAACTAATACTTTATTGAATTGAACAAATATATTTATGAAAGCACTTTGGTCTGCTAAAAATATTTATAGTAAATTTGTTGTCCTTTTAACTGTAACAAATTTGTAGTTAAATTAAAAATTATGCTTATTGGTGTACACGTTTTTCATTACAATCAACTCACATTTGTGGCAAGAGTGTTAAAATAATTATAAATGTATTGAAGATGTATGTTTTAAATTTCTATGTGTGTTCAAAGATTGTGTGTGGGGGATGGTGTATAGAATGTATTGTGAAATAAGAATCCTAAATAATGATTAATATTAAATTTTAATAATAATTATTAACAATCACTTTCAACTTAACACTCTCACTGCGTTTTTTTTTTTTTTTTTTTTTTTTTTTTTTTTTTTTTCCCCAAATTAAAATTTGTTTAAAAGTTACGTATTTTTTATTTCATATTTCAAATCTCTCTATATTTTATCGTTCAAAAATAGAAACAATTTTTGTAAAAGAATTTTTTTAAATATATAATTACATTATGAAAAAAGGTTGTCAAGTGTTGAAATAAAGTATAACGATATAAACTCAAAATTTTGAAAACCAATCTTGGTTTAATTATGATGTATTTCATAAAATACAAAAATAAAACGTATAGACGAATGAAAATATGCAAAATAGTTACAATACGTTTATTAGAAGTGAAGTTTTATGAGTTAAATTTGAACACTGTGGTACAAGTATCTTCAGTATGTTTGAAATCTGAACTACTATCACAGTGCCGGTAATATCGTCAGAAATATAAGTTATATCATTCGCAAAAGCTTCCTGCCATACATCTTTGAACTCTGAAAAGCACTAGAAAATGCTCTCTAAAATTTCGTAGAAATGCGGATTACTAACATTATCTGTTAACCCAAAACTAAGTAAACAATTAAACCTCACAGAAAAGACAAAATGAAATTATGAACGAGAGAAAGAGTGGGTTATACAGCGAGAAAAGGTTACAGAAAATAAAAATAGAAATTTTCATATCTTTTCCTTACTTAAGTTATTCTAATTTTGTTGAAAAATATGGTGAAAACGTAAAATATATTTAATAAAATTTTAATAAATTTCGATGTTATTTTTCAGATTTATCCAAAAAATATAAAAAACATACATTTCTATTTATTTCTCCTACACTGGTTATACTTTTGCCAAGAAACGTTTAAAATTTTCTTTTATTATTATATTCATTTTTTGCTAATCATATTTCGGGACTTGAATTCGATGATTGTTTTGACCAAAGATCTATCATTTTAAGACAGATTAGAATCATTAAAAACAACACCAAAATAGGAATTGAGACCATGAACTGTTAAACTGAAGACCACAGAGTAAATTATTCTATTGTAAACTCGATATAGTATTGTACCCTAGAATTACAATAATTTTATATTTTCCTATAAAGTTAATTACAAATTTTTACAAAAAAGGAAAAAAAAAAACTAAATTTCCCTAAAATTTAGAATTTTATTAAGCTTGGTTTAATTTCAATGAATGTTTATAAATTAAATTCCCTATTTTTCATTTGTAATCAACTAAAATATACAGATTAATTAAAAGTAAATTAAAAGAAAGTTAAGACTTTTTAACGAAAAAAAAATACTTAGGAATTATTAAAGAGAAATGCATGTGCATAATTTCGTTTGAATGCTATCCTGATTTTCGGAAAATATTTAATTCAAATTTCCACCAGCAGAGCCGAAAATAGCTCTTCAATATGCACAATTTATACATATGCTATATTGAGCTTAAGTCAACATTTTTTCTCTTGGGATAAGCAGAATAGTTAAGTTATATTTTTTCGCAATAATGAAACTCAGTGCATTGTCTATAGATTACTTATGATTTTTTTTTATAATATAAATGAGATTTGAATCATATTTAAGGAATTCGGCAGATAAAATTATTCTAAAGAAATCCTCTCATTGTGGCGAAATTGCGACGAAGGATTTTATATTTTGAAATTATATACACTTACGTTGTTTCATTAATAGTGATAGATTCTTCAAGAAGTCCTGCATTCGATCCCAACGACTATTGAACAACTATATAGATACTCCACGCATATTCATTTTCTGAAAATACATCTGTCAAGGTATGTACTTAGGGCTTTTCTAAGTTTCCCCATAATCTATGCGAAATACCTACAACTCTTATTGCATCACACCTGAACAAAATATTTTGCAAAGAATCTCTTTAAAAATAGAGTAATTACCAGATAATTCAGATATTCAGATCTGCCTAATAAACAGAATTACATTCCTATGAAATAAAATTTTAATTGTTATTTATAGACAAAAACGCTATTTTATTGCAAGCATGAAATTAATCCTATAGTGGTATTTATTGTGAAATATTATATGGATTTTGTCATTCTATTTTTTCGGTCGGGAATTTTAAACCTTTGCCTGATAACTAATTTGACAGCTGGTCAATCACTTTTATCTTTTCACAACATCTTACTAATAGAAGGTTTTATCCTACAGAAATTCTTATTATTATGTGATTTCTCTCAGTACCACACTCCTTGGTGAGGTCACATATCAAACCAAACGGATTATCGAACTAAGGGTGTTTGTTGGTCGTTCGGTGGTCTTTTTCTTTAATAACTTGACTGGATACCAGCGGTTTAATGTTGGCTCTGATTCTTTACAAAACAAAATCTTCCGAGGTCGGAATCGAACCCATGAATAATTAAACCCAAGCCAGAATTCTACCAGTTAATCTACCTATCTAATCATGGATGATCGTATATTCTATATCACTGCATACTAATATGAGAACAAACTCATTGTACTGATAACTGAAAAATATTTTCTTGGGGCTTTTAAAAATTTATTTCCTTAATGAGAAAGAAATTGTTAATATAAAACTTACTCATTTACGATTACAGTGGCAGTCAATTAAAAATGATTATTATTCTGATCTTTCATTTAAACAATTTGAGGATTGGCTCCAGCTTCGGATATGAATGTTTGTAATGGTTTTGGAAATAATTTAAATTGGTCAATTCCTTCAATTTTTGTATGCTAAATGAATAACAATGATTATGTAGTAGTTGAACTATCAATTAAATGGTTAGTGTTCTGATTTTCAATTAAACAGTGTGGGGATTTGGTTACAACTTGAGATGTGGATATTTGTAATAGTTTTGTAATGGTAATAATTTACATCCAAGTAGTTACTATTCATTAAACATAGGGCATCGCGATATGGGGGACTGAAAATTATACAATGTATGTATAGGTGTCGACTTTACGGTTTGGAAATTTTAAACAGCATTCAGAGGACAAGGAGGGGACTGTATTGATCTATGTATCCTACTTCCATACCAGCAATGAATATTCAATAGAATATGGACCCAAACAATATGACAGATTGAGAATTTAAAGAATAAGTCAAAATTGTAAGGTAAGTGTTGTACACGTCAATTTAGTTTTAAGTTACTATGCCTTACCATTAAATTAGTGGGCTCTATCAGTTAGATAGAAACAGTTAGTTTGGTGGTAGTCTTCATCATTTTGAAGCAGGGACCAATCAGTACTAAAATTTTGAACTGCCACCCCCAGAGATATCATTTCGTTTGGAGAACTTTGCAACCACGACCAATTGAATATTCCTAGTCTTCATAAGTGAACAAAATGATCTTCAGTTCAGTGGAGATTTAAATCCATAATCTCAAGATAATGGCAACAACGCCCTAACCAACCACGCTATCATGGCTTTTGATTGGGGGAAGCGGAATCAGAAAGGAACACAATATATATTATTATGCACATAATATCACAATATTAAATAAAACCCTAATGATTTACTTTGGTGTGAACCAAATAGAAAAGAACTGAGTTTTACAGCACCATATCATTAACACCGTCTTGAATCAACTTCATTTGCTGAGCTGATTGAGAAAGCTTAGTGGGGAGTCTAGTAAATCACGTAATTTATCCGACATTCAAACTGCAAGAATTAAATTTGTCACCATTTAAATTAACAATTGGTCACTGTTACAGATTTTTTGATCGTGACCTCTAACTTTTGAGTCTGCTAATCCTTACAAGAGATGGAACATAGTCAGTTGCATTACAATAACTCTGTTTGCATGTCTTTCTTTGCTACCTTTTTTATAAATGCGACATGTGAAAGACGTATGATTTTCTGATTTGCAAAAAAGAATAATTAATTTTGTAACATTGATTTTACTATTTCAGAATATCTAATCATGACCTGTAATTTTTTTGCATACATTCATCTCGTAAACATAGAAACTATTTTCAAGGCACTCCATCTTTATAACAGCATTCACATATATCTTTCCTTGTCAAGGATAAAAAGTGAAATTTTGTGAAAGAAAGTTTCACGCTATTGTTTGCAGTGTTTGGAGTGTACGTAATTTCTAAACTGTGCCCACGAGTTGTCCTAGTTAAAATATTCTATGAATGAAATTGCTTGAAATAAACACTTTGATAATTCTGGAAACTACGTGTAATAAATGTAAGAAACTAACCAGACCATTGAAGATTAGTAACTAATGAATAAAAGTCCCATCTTGTGAAACAACAAAATGATGAAGCCTATTAAGTATCATAGGAATTATGTCCAGGAATCATTATCAGGTGGTTATAATTATATATACACTATCTACCATATTTAATGTTTATTAGTTTATAATATAATATTTAGATTTGTAGCATCAATTGTTCAAATAGATTCCAAAGATTTTATGTCCCTTGTTAACATCCTTCACCATGTGTCAGCCATGTCGATTTCCCAAAAGGTATAGGCAATCACATCGCATATTATTGTTTGCTTACAATGCCCGGATATTAAGGTTTTAACATTTTAGCATTACAAGGAGTGGAAGTGATGGCACCTTTATACAGCATTATGCAGAATTTAATGGGCATGCCATCGTGGTTCCAAAAGTGAGTCCTTGTGATTGAGAAGCAGGACAAAACAAAAGAAACCGGGCTTGGCTTGCAACCGGGGTATTATTTCACATAGCAATCACAATATGTCTTACATGCCCAGCTACCATCAGTGAACTCGAGTTAATCGATAGCAGCTGGGGGACATTGTATTGATCGAGGGTGACCAGCGAGCGGCCTCTAGTAGATGGGAAATGGTCACGGCTCTCGGCGGGCGCCCTGCACTCTGTGTAGGATGTCCGTTCCGCTGGAATTTGAAGGGGCTTAACCTGATAACCTTTAAGTATAGACCAGAGCCCCTCCTTCTTGTTGTTGTGTGTGTGTTGTGTAGGGATTCCTCCTCACTACCTTCCGATAAGAAAAACAAGGTCCTAACCAACCAAGCCACCATGGCCTCATATATCAGATATTGAAGCTAATTTTGCTCTTTAAGCCATCAGTGCTCCATACAAATGTCCAAACTGGTACAGTTTAACTCTGGGTCATGTGAAGGGAAGTTTGATGGGGCAATAACATACGTCCAAAGGGGAAAAAAAAGTCAGTGTTGGATTGATTGATCTGAGTGTTCAAGAAATAAGGTTCAATCTGTCTTCCTGTAAATGGATTAACGCAGAAAATTAAAATATTTATGAATATATACAAGGTTACCAAATATTGCCGCATGTATTATAGTGACCATTTGTATATCAAATATGATGCAATAAAAAGAAGCAAATTTAATTTTTTTTTTTTTTTATGAGACAGAAATATTATTCTCAACATGTTACAAAGCGTTTTAAAATTCAAATATATTAAATTTCTAATCAATCTTTTCCAAATTTGAAATGAAAAATTAAGTTTATGATAATTACACACTAGAAAATTCAAACGTTTTTTTAGCATAAACACAAATTTCAAAAATCCAGAAGAAAAGAAATCTAGAGAAATCATTTCACTTTATACCAAAAATTCCCTGTTACTTTACAAAAATATTCTATCATAATAATCTTTTGCATAATGATAAAATAAATTAGTAAAATAAATAATATTATTAATATCTCTTAGCATAGCAAATAAAATTTCAATTTGAAACATTAAGAATTAAAAACTTATAACCATAATTTATTTTTTTACTTTCATCAACTTTTATTTAAAATTTTTGATTTATTTTATTACTACACATATTTAAGAACAAGGTAAATTATTTACAATGAACAACACTTTAAAATAATGCATGCAGAAGGAAAGTCGATCTATCGTGTAAAAGTAAATCGTCGGTATAATCTTTCACACTATAAAAAATAAATTTCATACAATCTATTACTGATCAGTGTAGAATATGATGAAGATTCGAATCTTCATCATATTCTCTGTTTACTTATATCTTCATTGTTTACAAATTACCAAATATCAGAAGATGACAGACATTTTAAAGAACCTTGCATGACTTGAACTCTCATTAACAAAGTAGTATACTTAATTGAAAAAAAAACTATTCATTTGCTTCGACACCTGTTCCCAAATATTAGTTTGGGGAAAAAAATTATCCATTATTTTTTCGGTAGACGCCTGTAATGATCGCTGTCGCGTGAGGTATCTATCAAACAATTTCAAATTTATGCTCATTGGAAAGGTGACATTTGACACTAAAATATTTTCTTGTGGTTTTTTGTTTGATTAATTCAGTTATGAGTACAAGGTTTTAAAAATAGAAGACAACAAACAGTAAATTTGATACATTTTAGTTTTTCTTTTATAATGGCGAAAATGCTAACCAGGTGGCTAAAATTGTGAAAGGTGTTTATCGTCCTATATATGACTGTAACAACCAGTTACGCACAATTTTGGTTTCGTCGATTCCGTTTGGGTATTTGGATGCTAAGGATGCACCTCGCATGGATACAACATCGTCGAGAATGTCTATAAAATATCAAAAATTATCAAACTTGACAGCATGTCATCAGTCGTAGCTTCGCACAAGACCTAAAAATCTACATGAAAACTGTTTTAATCCTTTTTACAAAGCGAATCTGAAAGAAGTTACAAAAAGTTCACGTAAAAATAATGGATTTCTTTTTCCCCAACACAATATTTGGGAAATTTAAAAATTTTTACTGAAATATCATTGCAGTATTATTCAAAACTAAAGATATTTACAATCTAGAATGATTTCATTGTGTTTCGTTACTGAATGACTTTTATCAAAATTTTCTGATCACTCTTAACATAATAAATTTTAAAAATCATTTCTAAATAAAGTGTGTTAATATTTCTAAATGGTGCACATTTTTATGATTTACATGTAGTTTCTTATCTTCGTTTGTTTCGCTCGTGAAAAGCAACTTTCTAGAGTTGTAAATTATAAATAAGATTAAAAGGTTCATACAAATGTTAATAAATTCGAAAATATGTAAATATGGTGTTAATATTTTAGTTGTAAATATGAAGAGAGAGGAATTTTAACAAAATATTTTGCTGAAAAATTTATATTGTAGTTTCTCAATAATATAAATTTCTGACAACAATTATATAGCGAAATTTCTCCTCAGAAATAAATATTGAGAATAACATGGGAATTCTCAATATTTCAACGTTATTCCCGTTAGCTTATTAAAAGTAACTATCTTCCTTCATATTTTTTTTTTCTTTCTTTTTAAGGATGTTTCACTATTCTGCGGCTTTAAAATGTGCCGATTTTGTAACTAACCAAATGAATCATTCTATATAAATTGTATAATAATATCTTTCTTGGGGGATGATGCAATTAAGATGTTTGTTTTCGTTATCAGAATGCAGTGAGTTCGTATCCCAATCACAGATCCATCGTGTTCTCTAATAGTGATATGTAAAATATTTCGTAGTCTAAATGTTTTCCAAGTGAAATAATACCTATGGTGATGGCAGTGCAAGTTTGGGAGTCTTCTGTTTGATCATTTCTTCTAAAATACCAAGACCCACAGGTACTCCACTAGACAAAATACCGTTATTTCGCCCCTTGCAGGGCTAAAAAAGTGTAAAAATGATCCTAGAAGCCGGGCACAAATTAATATTTTGAAATATGGAAATTTCAAATCATGTATTGCAAGTGAAATAACTTCTCTGTATAATGACTGTGTTCTTCAAGTATAATGGCTCTGACAATGCTAACATTACATCGTTTCTAAATTGATAATGATCACTAAATTTATAGTGATAACTTTACAACTTTTCTAAATTGATAATGATATCTGGAAGCGAAAGACGCCGTCTTTATTCAACAAGTTAAAAGTAAAATTAAAATTAACTAACTTTAAATCATAAATTTGGCTGAAACAATAATGTTTTAAATAATTATAGTAATATCTTATATTTTAAAAACACATTTTTTTATATTCTATGCTATAAAAAAATAAGAATAAAATAATTTAATTGTAGAGTAAAATATACTTTATATTATGTAGAGTTACACTTTATATTTGTAAAAGTTCATTTATTTTTATCAACTAATTCAAAAGTGTAACTCTACATAATATAAAAAGTAATCTCTATTAAAAATTTGTCATGATCAACGCCAAAAAATGTGGACAATTTTCGGAAGAAGTAAATCTACAACTTTATAAATAATGTGAATAATTTTATTACGACTCAAATAAAATACGTATACATATATATATAGATAGATAATTAATAGGAGAATCATTAACTCTTCCAACTATGGCTAACTGCACTGCTGATGTCGAGATCACAGATTTTTTAATGGAATTCGTAAAGAATTATTCACGGGTTACAGCATAGGCATTTAAGTATTACCACTTGTTTCAAGTGCAAGCACATATGTTAAGGCACTTCTACAAAGAGTGATCATGTTTCGCAATCATTTTATGTAATTGACATTCCATGCACAATGTACTTGTCAATCTTTATAAGGATTGATCTTACATAAAAAATTATATTCAAATCATTATTATGTTATTAAGGTTTTATTTTTTTTTTTTTTAACCCACTATAACTGAAGACAGCAAAGAACATTTACCGGAAGACTTGAATGAAGATCATCCATGAACTTTGGCAAAGAAACCCATAGCCGTCAGAAATTTTATTTCAGGACGTTTTGAATGAGACTCTGATATAATTTGTTCCTATGAAGTATCAGTTGATTAATATGATGGAGAATATAATTAATGCGAATGAAAAGAGCTTTCAGATATCAAATTAGAATAAAATGACAAAGCTGCGATCGTCTTCAAAATAAGCAGATGCTTGACCAACAAGACTAAAACACTGTTTATGATATAAAAAATAGTAAAATGTTTTGTTTTTTTTTTTTTTTTTCCTCAGAAAAACAGAGGAGAACTTTCATGTATAGAAAATTTTATTTTTAAAAACGTTTTTGAAATGGAAAAAAAAGACCACTTAGTCTGATATTTCTTCAATAAAATGAAAGTAAGAATTGTTTTTAAGTACGAAAATACGAATTGCGCGTGTCTTCATATAGTACATACTAATTTTTTTTCTAATCGTACTTTATTTATGAAGCAAAGAAATTTCGTAAGCAAAAAAATACATTTTTAGATTTAACTTACTTTTCCATTTCATGAGTGAACTTTCGATTTTAAGAACCATTTTACCTGACACTGGAAATTCAGAAAAACGAAATTATTTTCATTAAGCTTTTTGCTTTTTATTTTTGATGCTATTTTTTTATTCTAAATGTTTACAACAACAGTAATGATACAAGATTCTAGTCTGCTATACAAAATGCACGGGAAAATAGTTACTTAAATTTTCTCCTTAAAAGAAATGTCCTTAAATCTTCTGTTCGAAAAGGAGCTCGAAAGCTAAACTCAACTTTTCAAAACATTCAATTTTTTTCAATAGGAATTTTCTCAATTTGAGACAGTTTTTCTCAGGCCATTCCAGGGGGAGAGTTTTAGGCACAAAAAAGTGCCCCTTTTTACACGCCCTATTCCGTTACAGTTACAGTTAGTCTGTTAATGCGAGGCGGCATTTCTCGCATTTCAAGGGATCACAAGAGAAAAAAATTCTCCTTAATGTCGGTTGACAATTCTTCAATGGGTGTTAAGGGAAGAGGGGCACACCAGAGCAGCCAACAAGAGGAGAAGTGCATGTCCTAATGATAGGGTGCAATCGAGATCTTCAGCTGTCACGGTATGTTAGATAATTGTCAACTTTTCTGCAGGGTAGGAGGGAAGGATCAAACCTACCAAGGCACCTTTAAAAGGTAAGGGGGCTTGCTGCGGAAGAAGCAAGAGGAACGTCAGATCCGTGCGATATTTCAGAAGAATCTGTGTCATACCATATTTTTAGACTAAATAAATCATATAACGAATCAAGAATTTAAACTAAAAGAGTAACTAAACAAATAAAAGTACTACCAAAAGCACACAAAATGTAAATTTTATATCCCAACTAATAATCCACAAATTTTAATAATGTAAAAGCTTTTCTTAAAATTAAATGATTATGAAAACATGAAGAAAAATTCCTTTTAGTTGAATCTTGTGATTATTGAAGTGCTTAAACTGTGCATTTATTTCCATTGTGCATATATATATATATACTCTCTAAAACGTCTCTCAGACAGCGAAAAATCCAACAAATCTAAAGTAATTTTTATCAACTAATTTTTAACTAATAATTTATCATAATATTTATATCTTTAAACTATGTCTGATAATGAAAAAGCAAATTTAATCAATTTTAAATAATTAAGCTGCATTTATTTAAAATAGTTTTAAGTAAAATCCCTAGAAAGAAAAAAATTTAAGATATCTAAAGAGCTTTTTTCAGATGATTTAAAAACTTCCCATCCTTGTATGATGCACTATACATCACAGTATTATTTAGGAATATCCTACGTAGGCGGCTCGTATATAATTCTGTGTTCATTTTAATTATTAAATTAATTTTACTTAATGAATAGACGTGTAAAATTAGGTGGAAAGCTACTTTGACAATTTAAGATATTTCGTTATTTGTTTTGTTTTAGCACATAAGAATATTTTAAATTTTAAGTTCTGGAATTCAAATTTTTATGACAAAATTCGAGAACATTTTTCATAGAATAGAAAATTCTGGAATTAAAATTTTAAAATATAATTGATAATTTTGCTATACTCTTCTTTAAATATTTTCTTTCATATATGGAAAAATACCGAGTTTTTTCATAAAAATTCCAGAATTGTATATTTCTCCTTAGTAAAGTTCTGAAATTAAAATTTTATGATATATGATTCCAATACTTAATCTTATTCTTTTATTTCTTTTCGTTAAATATAGAGTATTTTAAGAAAAAGCTTTAAAATTTTATATCTTTTCAATTTTGAAAATTCTTCAAATTTGTCATTTTTCATTTCATGAAAGGATATGAAATTCTAGAATCAA
This sequence comes from Latrodectus geometricus, assembly GCA_026290005.1. NCBI lineage: Eukaryota > Metazoa > Arthropoda > Arachnida > Araneae > Theridiidae > Latrodectus > Latrodectus geometricus. Next base: position 5,062 of record JAPDSC010055918.1, on the reverse strand, counting down.
AATTTTATGTAACCTTATATTTCATCATTAATTATCTTCCACTTGTCCGGAATCAACCAAATTCATATATTCCTTCGGCCAACACTACCAATTTTCAGAAAATTCAATATTCATCTTTTCATAGAAAATCATGTCACTACTTGATAGGAAAAAAATTCTATTCACTCTGTAATTTCTTTAGTTCTATAATCATTATTTGAAAGTAAATGAGCTTAAAAATGAGTGCTAGATGGAAAAAACTTTCGAATGGTCAAATAAGGAAGAAACCTTTCACAATCATTATTCAAAAAAAAAAAAAAAATTCTAGACCATTATTTAATCTTGAAAACACAAATCATGAAAATATTATTCCTGAATCAACATTTGATAGAAAATTCTGGAAAAATACTTCTCATAAAGGAAAATTCCAGAATAAATATTTGAGGAGACAAAATTCTAGAATCAACCTTTAAAAGTAAAAAAAAAAAAAAAAAAAAAAAAAAAAAAAAAAAAAAAAAAAAAAAATTAATAGTCCATAGAAAGACATTTTTAAATCAGTATTTAGTTCAAAATTCTGGAAAACATATTTCTCTTAAAAGAAAAATTCTGGAATTAATATTTGAAGAGAAAAGTTCAAGACGAGCCTTTTACACAGAAACAAAATATTGCAAACGACAGTTCATAAAAAAGAAATTCTTAAATCAATATTTATCAAATTCTAGAAAAATATTTCTCTTGAAAGAAAAATTCTTGGGCGAATATATGATGGGAATAAATTCTAGTATTATCCTTTGACATAGAAAATAACTCGTCAGACTATAACTTATAAAAAAGAGATTATAGAAACATTTTATGCAATATTCTGGAAAAAAAACTATATTTCTCTTAAAAGAAACATTCTAGAATTAACATTAGATAAAAAAAAAAAAAAAAAGAAAAGAAAAAAAAAAAAAGAAATTCTTGAATTATTCTTTAACAGGAAAAACATCAGAACCAACAGTTCATAAAAATAAATTTTTGAATCAGTATTTGATTGAATATTCATTTAATATAGATAATTTGAAATTAACTTTTGATGAGAAGAAATTCTAGAATCATTATTTAACAGGTGAAAAATTGGAAAAACCTTTGACAATTTTTCTGAAATCTTCATTTGATAATAATAATAAAAGAAAATTCTAATAGATAATTCTAATTCTATAAGATTCACTAAAAAAGCAAAGTTTTAAAAGAAAAAAATTGTAATTTTACTTTTAATTCTGAAATTATTTCTTTCAGAGTTTAAAATGAAGATTTAAAAATAAATAAAAGGAATATAGTTCTTGAGAAAATGCTCTAAAGTTATCGCATAACAGAAAAGGTATCTGGAATTTTCATTTAAATAGGAAAGAAGTTGCTCAAATCAATACTTGACAAGAAATTTCTCTGAAATTCTCACTTTTACAAAAAATATATATTTAATATTAAAAATATTACCAATTGACGAAAAAAATTCCAGAATTATATATTGAGGAGAAAAGTGAAATCCTTATTTATTTGAAAAAAAGTTAAAAAATCATATCAAACATCGAATGATTATTAAGTATTCAAACTTCCAAATTCAATAATTTTCAGAAGATGAAGCCGAAGAGGATATAGACTATGTAAGAGACCAATTGGAATCAAGATTAAGTTTTCATAAAAATAAAAGAAGAAAGAGAAACAAAAGTATTATGTAAAACAGTAAACAGATATATAAGGAGATAAAATTCTTTATCAGATGTAAATACACAGCCAAGTTGAACTAATCAGCTGATTCTGTACTCATTTATTCATTGGATTAGAGACCCAGTTCCTCGAACAAATGGAAAGAGAACAGATATCTACTACAAAATAGAAATTACTCGAAGTGTTAGACTACATTCATTCAAAGATGTGGAAAAGTGCTATACGAATAATATAACATCCACTGTGATAAGAACTTATTTAATTTTAATACAAGGAAAAATTCCAGAGAAAGAAATCATCTGGTGAAGCTAATCTGATTGAATTCGAAATTTCTCATATTTATAAACAAGGTATTAAAATTAATGAAGCTTAAAATCAATTGAAAAATGATCATGCATGATATATAGGTCTTTTAATCTTAAATAGAAAACTATGATAATTATTCATGCCATCACAATGAATAAATATTTTGAAAATATCATTTGATGTAAAAATGTCTGACCTAATACTTGATGAAAATTCTAAATTCATCATCTAATAGAAAAGAATTTTAAAAGTGTCTTTAGAATGGTAAAAAAAAGAAAAAGATCATAATTTTTAACGGAAAAATCTGTAACAATTCTTCCATGGAGAAAACATCTGAGGTGACAATGTAATGGAAAATTTTTGAAGAATCGTTTGATGAAATGAAAGCTTTAACTTTTTTAATGTGAGAATATTCATCAATTATTTGTTGATAAAATAGTTTCTGTAACAAATATCTGAAAAACATCTTAAATGGTCTCATTGTTTTAACATACTTAGCTCATCTTGCTGAATAATAGTTATTTTTCTGTTATCAAGGTCCTTATCAATTTTATGAATGTCTTTTAATTCAGGATCATCTTACAAATATTCAAATGAGATAAAACTTCCAATTGATATCGGAGAATTATCAATTAGTTACACCATGTTAACACATTTAGGTTATTTTAGAATGATGATCACAATTCTTCATTTATGTTAAGTGATTTATAGTTACCAAAAACCTGTGCTCTAATATCCCAAAGAACCATAGCATTACTGTCTGGAGATCGATAGGGATTTATCTCCCTCGAAAATGGGACATTCAACTCGGTGCGAGGGAAAACGCGGCCTCTATCCCGTCTCCTTTTCATAGCGATTCTCTGATCGAACTTGACACTGCTAATCAGCAAGGCATTGTGCGATCTCTGTATCAAGTTACAGCGCTGTCTAACTCTGCCTCAGCGTTTGTCACTCATCTTGGAAACAGACTTTTTTCCTCCGCTTCTCTCGTTATTTGTATGTTACCGGGTGCTAAATTCCCTGACGCAATGCTCCTTTCTTTCCCTTTTTAGTATTGACGTGAGAAAGAGAGTTTGACACTTTCAAATGGAAGAAGGGAGAAAAAAGGGGGAAGGGTCATTGATTTTTTGACCGGATATTAAAACCCGCTAGAAAAGTTTTTCTCGTTATTTCTCTTTTTCTAATTGATTTAGAAGATGTAATTTCCTCTTCCTCTATTACAGACATTAGAGACCATTACACGTAAGATTGCCGAGAATCGTTGAACATCTTAAAATACAGTAGAGTCTTATTTTCATTAAATGTTTTATAAGGCGATATTATATATATATCTAACAATATATACCTCATATATGTATATAACAAGTAAGATACATTAAATAGATAAAGATAAAACAATGAAGAAACTATACAATTTAATATCAATAAGATAAAATCAGGAAAAAATCAAGAAAAACATTGTAATATAATATAATTAAGGAAAAAGAATAGGGACCACGTCTTCATCAGGAGGGAGATGGTCAGCTATGCAAAACGGACACCCTTTTCTGACAAACACGAAAAACAAAGGTCTAAAAATATTCGTGCTATTCCCCCGAAGAGTGTCTCTATAAGAAGAAAATACAACTATATCAAAATTGAAATAAATGGAATCAAAGTAATACATTGAAAAATAAGCAAAGCAATACTAAGCAAACAATACAATGAGAAAAATATATCAAATACAGAAAAATATATATATATATACTATAGAAGAATATGGTTGACAAAAGTAATGAGAAAAATTTTCTTTACAAGTTAAATTAAGAAGTTAAAGTAGTTTAAAATGTTTAATGTAGATTAAATATTAAAGTATAATTAAAGTGAAAGTAGGTGTTTCGGGATTCTTGTAAGAACTTCAATGCTTGAGTGGCCCTCCTGTAGTTATGTAAACTACGCATTACTCCAATCTTATAAGCGATTCCCTACTTCCTACATATCTTAAAATAAAATTAATAGGAAAATCATTGTTTTTAAGTTGATTAATTAAGCGATTAACTTGTTTTCTGATAAATTTTAGATTATTGCAAATAAGATATATGCGTTTTAATTCATTAAGTACTACATTTCTGTAAATTTTTAGAGATGTTCAATTTCCAATAAATTAATTTAATAACTCTAAATTTAAATTAATTAATTTTATCGTAAATATCAATAAAGGTAGTTGAATTTTCAGTGTTTATAAATAAATCTAAGAATTCATTATTATTGTAGAAAGTGGTGGTTTTAATTAGGGAAAGTTCTTTTGGATAAATTGATTTAGAAATATCACTGAAATCTGAATTATTGAAAATACTAAAGTCATCAATGCATCTAAAAGCAAAAGGATATTGTAAAATAAAACGTTTTTCAAAATAATACAAAAATAAATTAGCAAGTGTGCTTGAAAAATTAGAGCCTTGTGTGAAATACCGCAATTTTGTATAAAAATATTTTTACCTTTAAAAATGAAGCTATTATGTATACAAAGTTTGACCAAATTGTTCCAGTAATTAAAATCAATATCTAATAAGTCCCTATGATCCTGATTATAAAAATATAGAACATCACTTAATTTTTCAATAGGAATACTTGTAAAAAAAATCTTTAAAATCAAATGAATTAATATATATAAAATTATTTGAGAGAAAGTCCAAAACCGGTCTATTATTGTCAATAATCCAAGTATCTTTAGATTTAATAATTTGCTCTAGAATTATTTTAAGAAATTTCGCAAAAATCAAACCTGGTTTATTCATGTAAGAGTTAGTTCCACAATTAATGAATCTGAATTTAATTGGAAACATATGAAATTTAGGTATAACTGTCAAATAAGGAAATTGTAATTTGTAATTATTTATATTAAGAAGTTTATTTTAACAATATCTGTTGAATATTTGTATTACTTTATTCCATTTAAGGGAAGCCTTGCTTAATTATATTTAAAATGATATACCGAAAACATTATAATCATCAGTTGTTGCTCATTCTCAAAATTACTAGCTCAATTACATGATATATATATATATATATATATATATATATATATATA
>JAPDSC010055905.1:0-11407 GCA_026290005.1 Latrodectus geometricus | reverse complement strand
TTAATACTTTATCTACGAAAATAAATTTTTGAGTATCTGATAAGTTAAATGAACTAGCGAACCTAATTTCTAAAGCCAAAAATTCACATTTTCAATTTTCTCCCTTATAAACTTAGAAACTAAATAATCAATATCATAAGAATTATATGACAATTTAGAATGTAAAGAATTAACATAAAATATATGACTATCAAGCATATTATATTCATTATTGTTAAAAGACTCAGCATCAATTATTTTAGTTTTTTACATTTTTTAAGCGATACCAAATTAGTGAGGAATAATAAAATTCCTTCTGTGTGTCATTAACATGTTTTTCTAAAATATTAGAAGTATCGAAAGTAATTCAACTAAAGAAAATGTTGCAATTATATCGAAAAATTTAATCTTGGAATTTGGATCACCATTTTTGAAATCAAACCATAAAAGTTTCTTATGTGCGAGAGTGATTTAACCTCTCTCACCCTCTTCGCCAAATAATATCTTGTGAAATATTTCAATTTTTTCTCTTTTCAGTCTTCTGTGCAAGTGCGATTTCAGTAATATAGCTTAAAAGCATCTTAAAAATACGAATTACTCACCTTGCTGAAAAGAAAAAATTCAAACAGTGAATCCATCATCGCAAAAGAAGAAATTTATTTATACACAACAGACTGCCCTCTTCAGATTTTAGGTGGCTCAGCGGTAGCAAAGGAATTCTTTAAGGGTATCAACTGATAAAATGATTTCTTGAGTATGAAATGTATTTGAAATAAAAATATGAGGCTTAACCCCCATCTGAATTAATTAAATTACTAAATGCAATGAATTATTATTCTAGTTATAGTATATAAACATAATTAATAGTGATTTAATTAAATAAATTATATTAATTTAATTTAATAATTAAAAAAGGGATTATAAATTATCACATTTATGTTTTGAAACAATTAAATTTCTCAAAACATGCCTTTACTATTCCCTGTTTCGTTTCCATTTAAAGCTCTTTTTTTAACCCTCGACTCCATGATCGCTACTGAAACAGTAAGCATGATATCATGATGTTGAGACTCATTCTGACATATGTTTATTATTTGAGAAAAAATTTTTAAAATATTTAATATTTTCTCTTATTTTTCGTAAAAGTACTAACATTATTATACAAACATATTACATTATAATATATTTTTCTTAAATTAGGCTATCAGTTCTCTAAAAAGCTTTAAAACCTATTATGTTTTTATACTTGTATAGATGCATATATTTACATTTAATTGAGTTATTTAGCACAAAACTCAGTAAATTTAAACGGTATAGATTAATTTGCACATTTCGTTTTATAAAATTGTATTTTTATGCTTAATTAATAGTGTCACACAGTTTCGTTAAGATAAATACATTTTTAACTAATTTTAGCGAAATAAACATGCATTTCCGTGAGTGAATGTGAGTAAATTAAGCATGACATATTTGACAACATGCAAAGAAAGTGTGTTTTAATAATTATTGTTATCTCAATAATTATAACAATGAAAGTTTCAATAATTATTGTTATCTCTAATTTTGCATGTGTCCACTTAAAATTAGAGGTGTTTATTCAATGAAAAATGTTGATCGAAAATGCAAAGAAGGCAGAAGGTCTCAAAGTAGGAGCAATTTCATTAACTATTTGAAATCTAGCGCAGCTAATCAAAATAAGAATTTCGAACCATTGAAATGTCTAAATCGTTTCTTTTGACCATGAACTTTATACCAAAACTTCTGTATCAAAAGGATGGATAAAAATTGTATCTGTTAAATTTACATCGACAATGCTAACATTCTTTCCCTATTTACATCTAAAAAAAGCAAATGAAATAAATATGCCTGCCAATTTTTAATCGCAGTCCAGAATTTCACAATTGTAGAGTAAGTAATCATATTCCAAATTACTGATAATGGGAAGTAATGATACAAAGCTTTGTCAAGTGTTTATTTTTAATATTATGGTCTATATTTCTAACAATATTCAGTAATCCAATAGACAATGCTTTTAAATTCCGACCTCTTTCATAAAATGTGTTCGACACACTATATATAGTCATTCAGTTGAAAGATAGTAAGTAGCAACAGACTCCAAGTCATAATGAAAATTTGTATAAAATATACTAAAACATTTTGTATGTTAAAAATTTGACAATTAACAAAAATAACAAATACTGAAAATTGCAGCCTTCATAGTTGCGATAGATTTCACCTTATTAATATTTATTGAAATTATCTACCCAAATTAAAAAAATAAATTCATTTGAATTTTTCACAAAAACTAAATTTTTATGCATTTTTTAAACGTTTCTAGTATATTTAGAATTATTTTATTAAGATAATGTAAGAAAAATAAAAATGATTTTAAAATATTAATGATTATTCTTAAGAAATTAAACACAAAATCTGTTATAATTTGAAAGCAAACGTATGAATGTAAATCTAATTTTTCATTGAAAGCGTACAAAATTTTTAAATCAAATTTAAAAATTGAAATATTAAATTTATAATTTGTATAACTTAATAATATATATGCATGTATACATGCATATAAAACTTTATTATGTACAACTGCATATATTTATGCATTTATATGTATGCATAAAAAAATGTAATATATTGAAAAAGTCAATTAAATTCATTTTTAAAGAAAAACATTGACAAAATTTGTGTTTTCCCATAGGAATAAAACTAAGATAGTTTAATATAGAAAAATACTAGTAAATCAAAAGATATTATATTAATTATTTTTAGCTCATAACGATCATTAAAAATAAATAACTTACAACTTTAAGTAATGAGGATTTTCTCTAAGACTATTTTTGCTGATACATTTCATTAATAATACGCTTAAAGATGATTAAAAGTAAATTTTGAAAATTAAACACTTCATGATACAAATTATGATTTTCTAATGTTGTTTCAATAAATGCAGTAAAAATTTATGCCATCAAAAGCTTTTAAAGAAGCTTTAGAATTTATTTTAAATGAATACTTAATTTTCTAACATGAGTTTCAAAGATTATTTAAATTTTTTGAAGAGAAATGAAAATTACTCTCTGTATTGAATTTGAAGGAATTTAATCTCCCTGTTAATGAGCAAGTAAGGCACTTGCATAGTTGTTATTTTTCTGTGCTGTGATTAGATGAACTGTTGTTGTTATTTCCATGAGAGATATTGTAAGAAGTACTTTAACGTGATTACTATTCTTAACGCTTTTAGTGGGATAAAATTATTTACCAAGAATAAATGTCTAACCTAATAATTGCTAATATATTGCTTCAAATATTATAAAAATAAAACTAATCCTTCTCTTTAAATAGTTTTTATTCTTTATGAAGATATCGAAAAGTGTTTGAAGTGTTTAAGTGCTTACTGAAGTTTTCTTATTTCTATATAACAAATATGTGTGTTTGTAAAGACAAATGTATTTTATTTTTACTTTTTTAAAATAATTACTTTTTTAAGAAACTTAGAAAATTTTATAAAAGGTTTTTCATTCAAGTTCAGACAAAATAAAGAGAAGGGTCAAGATATTATTATACATACGCCGTTTCCTCAATCTTTTCGTTAAGTTTCCTTTGCAACACATGCTGCTTCATTTTCATATAGAAAACAACATTTTTGAAATGATTACACATTCAATTAATTCATTTAATCATAATAAATATCATTTTCTTCAATATTAAATTCTCTTTTAATTAAAGCGAATGAATAAATACATAAAATTCATGATTACATAAAATTCATTACGAAACATTTTCCTCAATTATAAAGGGAAAAAATGCTTTTCTTTTTTCTGACTACAAGAAATGAATTTCTTGTTTTTGATATTACTGTTCAAAGGTCAAATTTAAAATCTAAAAAAATTTGCAATTTGTTCTTATTGTTGACATGTTATGTACTTTTAAACAGAAGTATATACTTTTAAACAGTATTTTATAACAAGTATATACTTTTAAACAGAAATGTTTTCATGTTTATTTTATGTGGTGTTAAAATGTGATAAAATGTTTCATCTATTCTTTTAAATTCCTGAATTGTATTCCAAATAATTTTTGCAATTTCCCCATATATTATTTTAGTAAAACAAGGTTGTTATATTTTTGAAAATTTTTAATGGAAACGTATTATAATGAAATTTATCGAGCCATCATTAGAATTTAAAATTTTATGCAATGAATATTTTGGTGTCATTCGCAAACATTGAATAAAGAATTTATTTAAACTGGAAAAAAAAATGCAATGTCATTCTTAAAATATTATAGCTTTTTTATTATTCACACCTTAAAATATTGATTCTTAACGAACATTCATAGAGCGAGATGTTTGATATCGTTCAAAGGAGTTCTCGAGAGATAAATTTTAACAGTCCCGATAATTGGTAGATTACATTACTAATATATGATGATGTAATAAAACAGGTATATTATATACCCAATATCTCTATTCTTATGTATTTCAGGGCTGTATATATAACTAGACTAGTTACATAGTAGTCACAGCCACATATTAGGCTGACCTCTAATTTCATTCGACACATTGGTTACTCAAATAATGCATATCAGGTCATCTTGACACATTATCGACATTCCACTTTTGCAATCATTAAAACTTTTTAAGCATTTGGTTTCATTGGTATTATTTTTCTGCTTATGATAAACATCAGTAACAATAACAAACGGCATATATACAAAACTGTAATTTAGGAAACCGTGAAGTTTAATATGAGAGTAAATACTTATCCTCTTTATCTAATAGAAAAGTTGGTCAATCCGCAAGGGATAGATAAAGAGTATATTATAAAGTAACTTATTTTTCCATAAAAATAATGATCCATTTGCATCACTATTATTTGGGTTGGGCTCTGTTTATGTTTAGAATAAGCTAGGTTGAAGATGTAACTTGACATTGTTTGATAATGTTTCTTTCTCAGTTAGTTTTGTAAATATTCATTTGTGATCTAAGCAATAAAAATCGTTAGCTAACATTATTTTCATTTAAATAATGCGTTAGGAATATGTGCTTATATACAATTAATTCGTATACTTAGCAACTGATTTTATTATTTATTGATTGGAGGAGAATCTAATCTAGGAGATAAGGTCTCAATAAGACATTATTCTGTTGTTATTAATTCGCTGAAATAGCATTATTTTTTAATATGACAATGTCGTATAATATTTTAAAAAAAAAAAGACTTGTATGTGCATGAGAAATATTGGTTCCTTTGAATGAATCATTGTATTTTCTAATATATAAATAAATTTTTAACACGTATATAAATACTTGTGATATGTAATTAAAATAGATTGTCTAATGTTGATTTTTTTACTTTAAATTATAAGTTTAAAAGAAACAGTCATAAGAAAAGTTAATTTTAGTTCACATAAATAATATGTAATACTGGGGATACCATAGTAGTAAGTTTAATTTAAAAATATTTAATTTCATCATTTTTCTCTCCATGTTCACCTGTGATCCTGTACCGATTTATTTTAAGGTAATTTAGGTATTTATTTAATGAACTGAAACTCACCCAATACGTCACTTATTTTTATCAATCATCTTTTCAAGGGAAAAGATGCATTAACAAAGAAATATTAGAGATCATATTTTACCTATACATGCTAAATATTTAAAATAAATTTATAACGAATTCATTTCTAAACAAACTTCCTTATTTCGTTCTAACCTATGAATCCATAATTAGATTTCCATCATAAAGTAAATCGGTAAGAAACCGATGAACATAACATAATATTATTTTTAAATAGCTTCTTGTAAGCTAACATTCTAAATATAAATGCAATTTGATAAAATATGCTACTTTCTCGAAATATTTATTCATACCTGTGATTCAAAAGGTTCATAAAAATGCATTATTTTCTCGATTTCGAACCATTTTAACATTGATACGAAAGGACAAGTTTGTATTACAAATCGCACTTAAGTACTTTTTCTTCTCTTTTAAATTTAAGAGTACAATTTTTAAAGTACATAATCTAGAAACAAGGCTTTCAAATGGCTTCTGATATCAGTTCTCGTGATTAGACGACGGAGCAACTACCATTCGCTTAGATGAGTTTCTGGAGTATTTACTAGCACGCAATCTTGGAAAATTATCTCCCAGTTCTCCAAGAGATTGTTTTTTAAATTTTAAAAGAGTTACATATTTTAAAGTGGAAAAACATATTGGCTTATAAACATTTCTGAAGAATACAGTATTTAAAAATTGCATGAGAGTAAACATTTAACAATATTTTTCTCTGAATTAAAGAAACCAATACATAGGAAATATTTTTCTTGTTAAGATTTTGTTATTTTTTGTTATTTTACTGAAGCTCCTCTGTAAAGTTATTCAAGAAATATGATATTCATTTCATACGAGAAAAATTTCGTTATTCCCGATTAAATCTTAACTTCAATTATGTGAAAATTGTAGTTAAGAAAAACTAAAATATCTCCTTAAATATCAACTAGAAGGAAATATATTTTACTATTTAAAATATAGAAAAATATTTGTATTTTTGTGGTATAAATTTGTATTGACATTTTATTACTTAAAAGGATAAAAGTCTCAAAATGTGGATGTTGATTGGTGTGATTTACTTAAAGCACAAAAATCTGAAGTATTATCCTTTGTTTTTATTATTTTTTTAATATTACAGGTGAGAACAGTAACTTACACTGATTTTAATGTAAAGTATGGTGATTAAATTTTCAGCATAAAAAGGCAGAAAAAGTACTCCTAAGTAAATAAGTTATTGGCATGTTTATTTATCAAGAACTTCTTCATATAAAAAGAAACAAGAGAAAAAAGATCCTTTGACTTTAAAAAGCTTCTCATTCCATTCAGTAAAATTTCTAACAAAAGATGTGTGCTTAGGAGAAAGTAAAAAAGTGTAACTTAATTCAGTGTTTTCCAGTTATATACTTTCTTGGTGGTGACTAGAAAGATTCCAGATTTCCCAGGAGAGTAGCTGTGGCATTTTCCTATTGACTAGCAGCCAAGACTATTTCCTATCTAATTTACACAGACTGAAACTTTTTTCTCCTTTTGTCGTTATGTAAAGAACATCTAACATTTGATGCTTCTTAATGGAACCCGTGATTTGCACTCATGTTTCTAGACAATAAAATATAGAAGTATTGTAGGGGAAAAATATAACAGTATCCTAGATAATTCTCCAGATATTTCAAATAAATAAATACGAGAAGAAAAGAAATTTAATTACTAAAAATTATAAGTTCATATAAATACAATATTCAAAAATGAAGATTTCTTTCATTTTTTTAATTGAAGCATTTAAAAAAATTAAGAGTAAATAAATTTCGCAGTTTAAAAAAATCAAAAGTTAGGAAAATATCAGGAAATCTTGTTTCTTTCTTTCTTTATCTTGAGAATTTCTCTTTTCGTTTTTCTAGTCAGATATATTTCCAATAAAATTTATTAAATTTAGAAAATAAAAATTTAAGATAATCATATTTATCAGCGAGTTTATTTTATGAATTCATGTTTTAAAGCTAATCATCAAATGATATTCATTTGGTCTGTAATTAGAGATATTTTGTACCTTAATAATTGATAGGGATCATTTTTAAGCATTTCACGCAATCAATTTGTAACTGATTCTCAAATAATCACAAGAAAAATTTCCAATTTATAGACGAATATATCATGCCTCTTAATCAAAATTGAGATTTTTTATGTTGACAAAACTACTTATTTTCGCAATGATGTTATTGATAAAAAGTAATTCTTCTACTAACAACAACTTACGAGTTCCCATGTAAAACAAGGATTAAAGTGAACTATTTTATAGTAATAGAGGTAACAAAAGGAAGTTAAGTATCATCCATTCTAAAAGATAGGAAAAATCAATGAATGGTAATTTAATTAAAATAGTTTAAATACAATTGTAAATTTTATGTGAATTTATTAAGAGGATTTACATGATTTTATGTTAAAAATAGAAATAGAATGCATTTTATAGTCAAAAGTACAAAGATGATAAAAAATACAGCATTGCTTGTCACAAATTTTTAATGAAAATTTTTTATTCTCGCTCTTAAATTCCATGAGTATTCTGTGTTCGATGAAAAGTACCTCACTTTGTTACGAACTTTATTTTGGTGTTAAATGCTTTGTTAGAATACGATACATTGTTACGTTATTTTCTCCTACTTTAGACATACATAAGCATCAATAATGGGAGGACTTTTTCAGATAATGGCAGTAAAAGAATACCCAATTCAATATAAAAGTTTTCTTTTATTGCGTTTCTATTGAACAGCAAAATGACACTTTATTTCTTAAGACATTAACAGCACCTGTTTGTTGAAAGCTCCAGCTTAACTTTTTATATTTCACCTTTATTTTTTGAGAAAAATACGTGAAATTTTCTCTTGTTTATTTTTAATATATATATTTCACCGAATTAGCATTTTAAGGATTCAAGTACGTATAGAATAAAAGAATAAAAAAAAATTACGAATATTTTATGAAAATGTTTGAATATTTAACGTTTATTTATTATTAACACATATTAACGTTAAAATACATATTGACGTTTTTTATTAAAGGAGTATTTAGTTTTAAAGTTAAACTCATGTAATTTCAAACATTAGGAATTCTACAGTAATTAATATATTTCTCTGTTTTGTGAAAAAAATCAACTAATTTCAGAGATTCCTTAAACTACGGTTAGATAGAAAAGGACGTTTAAAATGCATTTATTCACATACATTTATATAAATGTTTATAAAAAATATTTACCTCTTATTCATTTCCTATTGCTCATCTATAATGAACAATTTAAAATTTACTAAAGTATTTCTGGAGCTTCAAATATACAGCCACTTTAAAGAATGGAGATTTAATTACCAAAGTTTCAAAATAGAAAATATTCCGAATTTATCTACTGGAAAGAAATGAGATGTAATAAAAGATAAAAACTAAATATGAAGAAAAAATTATGTATATATATTTGTTATCAGCACTTCTTTCTATACTCTGCAATTACAAATCTTACAAAATTAAAGGAATTTAAACTTTATCAATGCAGAAATTTATTTATAATTTATTTTATGAAATAATCTATTTTATTTCAAATTATTACTTATCTATCCGATTAATTTGATATTATCTTTATTATTAATTTCACGAATGTCTTGCTAGATTTTTTATCAATATTATAAATATTTAAAATAAATATCTTTGTTTTTAAGAAAGTTTAGTTTAGCATGATCTGTGAGTATTATTACTTATACATTATTTTAAGGTTAAAGGCTATTTTTGTCTAATCACTGTTTTAATGCATTTGCAGATATATAATATATAAATCAACACTAAATTTATTTCCTGATTAAATATTTATGTTTAAAATAATCATGAATCCAACTTCAGAAAATTAAATATTTAACTTTTCTTTCTCAAGTTGTTGTAATATATGTAAAGCTGGAAATCTGCATACGGAAACAAATTCCGCAGTGTTTCGTTTTTGTTATATTAAGCATAACTTAATTTACTTCTCTCACTATGCAATGGAATAAATACATCTATTGTTATTCTAAATTATTCACAATTCTTAACGGAAGTCTCATAAATCCCCTAATGATTTCAATCTCTGAGTCTGTTAGTTTTCTTTTTCTTTTTATCTTTTAACACTTTTGCTGTTTCCTATTCACAAAATTAAAGCTACTATTCAAAGAAAACGCTTTTACTTAAGAAGAAATCTAAGACAAAAACGTAACCTTTATTCTTGTGTTCATAAAAAAAGAAGCTTTTTAATTAATTTCAAATATTTTATTTACATATCATTCAATGACGAAAATATGCTAATAGGAATATTATTATATTCTAATTTTAGACTCATATTATTTAATTATTGGAATCTATTATACTAAAGAAATACATAATTCATTATTTTAAAAATAATTTTAGAGTATAATTCAATTATTAATGCTAAAACTATTTATCAGTTATCTGCTTTTCACAAATTATATACGACTATCAATAGTTAGCAATCAGATTTTGTGAGTAAAGAGTTTTAATTGCTATTTGGACAGAATTGGGATTTATAAGTGTTACATTAATGATATAAATGCTTATCAAATACAAATGCATAGATATGCCATATTAGATTCATTTATATTTACCAAGTATTCTATCTTCTATTCTTTGTGTCATATGACACCTAACAATATCAGATTACAGAAATAAAATTTAATTCTATATATTGAGATGTTATTTTCAAACACTTCACAACTGAAATTTATTTCCTTTGAAAATATATATAAGCTACAAGAAACCTTATTTCTCTGGAAGAATCATTCGATATGCTTGTAATTTATTGGACATACAGAATTTTCTATATTATAATGAGATTTAAACAAGATATGACAAATGATACCATATTTATAGACTCTTGTACGTTTAGTCCCAACATTTTATCTCTTATGTTATTAATTTAAACATTATTTTTTATGTTTTTTTAAAGTAACCATTAACATAATTGTTATGATTGAGAAGTTATGACCATCTGCATTCTTTGACATTGAATGTTTCTGAAAGTTGGGAGAAACACGGGATTCTGCGAGAAGAATACATAACTTATTTTGAAGAATGTGAAGCACCACACCATTGATAATAATTTGTGTTTCATGTAAAAAACTGCTAAGCGACTTCGACAGAAAGCAGAATGTGGATAACCAGATGACTAGAAATGAGTACAAAAAAAGGACTCCGGAACTACTTATTGAATGATTGTTCACATAGAGTCTTTCTTGAGTGGCTATGTCAAGTGGATAAATAACTGTAAGACGAATAGTAAACACAAGTTTTGGATGTCCCCACATCATTAACAACACAAGATGTCAGAAGCTGATCATCTTCATAAAATAAGATCAGTGATAGACAATGGTTTAGTTGATGACCGAATACAATGTGGACCAAAATAGAATAGTTTCTAAATACACCAGATACAGTGATGTATATTATTAATCATGTTCTTTTTTTCAATAATATTAACCATTTCGGAAAATACTTATAATATGAAACGTTTCCCTTTATAAAAACTATATTTTCACGTGATAAAATGAAATACTTTCCTTGTTGCTTCTGAAGTTTATAAAAATTTTAAAAATACATGATAGAGTTTTCCAAACACCTGTTATAAATGAATTCTAAGTGAATTATTTAGGACAATTTCGATCACAGTAGAGCATGCAACCTTTACAATTGACTTTTATAAATTTATATCGCCTTTGAATCTTTCGTAAACAAAGCTTTGATCTCATTTTTTATACTGATTAAAATAAAACAATGTCAGAAAAATGCGATTTTATATAAAAAAAAAAAAAACAAATGTGTGTTTTAAAGAAAACCATTCAGATTTGTAT
>JAPDSC010055892.1:0-10122 GCA_026290005.1 Latrodectus geometricus | reverse complement strand
ATGTCACTAATGAAACAGATGTGAGTAACACGTGTTTGATAAATTCGATCTTGAGAAAGTTTTACTATCAGAAATCACAAAGATTTAAGTCTAGTGATCTTGCTGGACAGATAAGAGGGAAGTTCAAAGAGTAAAATGGTTGATTTATTTATTTACATTGCTGTGTTCGTCTTTTGATTCTCAATAATATACTAAAAATGCATTATATTATCTGCGGCCATAAGTAACATAGTAGACAAAGTGAACGATGTTGGCTTTCAATTATGTTTCATTGGTGACACGTGTTTCATAAATTCGATCTTTGAGAAAGTTTTACTGTTAGAAGTCACAAGGTTCAGGTCTGATGATCTCGCTCAACTGGGTAGTGAGAAAGTACAGGAGATAACATGTATCTGAAAAGTTTTCTGGAATCACATTCTTTACACAAAATGCTGTATGAGCTATTACTCCATCTTTTTATACAATAGAAGTGAAAAAACCTCGTAACATTTTGCTCGTAAACATACACGGATTCTGCTCGTAAACAAACACGGATTCTGCTCGTAAACATACACGGATTCTGCTCGTAAACATATACTTAACAAATCCTTGTGACCTCCTTAATCAAGAGTCTTAAACGGTATCGAGGTGAATACATACCAAACTGAGGCACATGAAGAAAGCAACAGTTGTAAATGTTATAAGGATTGATGGAATTTCATACACTACAGTTTTAGAAGTTAAGACCATCTAAATAAAAACAATCTTGTCCGTTCATAAGAAACATGATTCTGAAATTCGTCGACTTGCAATTTTGCCGAACCTGTTGCAGAAAACCCAAAGCAAAATTAACATGTACTGAAAAATGTCGTGGTTTTTCAATTGTTGCACAAAACGCAATTCCTAAAGATTGCCTTGTTTTGGTACACAAGTATTTTTTTACTAAGACACCTTTGCTACTATTTATTTAGATTTTTGTACCAATCCCAAATCTTTTTAAGTATAATTTTGACATATGCTGCGCATGACGGAGAGCATAGCTACTTCTCATATGTGAAGAGTTCATTTCTACTTCGCTCATATGACACTAGATGGCAGCACTACAAACCAGTGGTGTATCTTCTATTTTCGAAGCAGAAACCAAGTAAAGCTCCCTAATCCTTGGTGTGCCACCCACAGAAGTATTAATTTTAGGGAAGGACTTTGCGACCTCAACATATTTAACGTGTCCCAATCGCCACTAGCAAATACATTGGTCATTGGTCCCAGGATCGAATTCACCTCCTTTGTGGTCGCGAAAACGATGCTTTCCCGACTGAGCTACCACAATTCTAACTTTAATAACCTTTATCTCTTAGACAGTTCACTAGGCTGTGTCGTAACTGATAGACTGTTTTTACACAAATACAATCACAAATTGTGTTTCAAAGACACAATCAGTAAGCAATAGATAGCCAGAATCAAATCTCTGTAAATTGACTAACATCAATAATCATATTAAAACATAAATTCCGTATCACAAAAAAGTTCTTTTAATATAAAAGCCTTTTTTCTATATTTCTGATTGATTTGTTTGCTAGTTACATAATTTTATCTCAAGTAAAATTATGAGAAATTGTGAAAATACTTATTATACCAGTTTTCAATATTCTTCTGTTATTTATGTGTCAACACTGGGGGAAAAGTAGACGAATTTCTTTTAAACTTTGATAAATTACTGCACAATTAAAATAATTTTTGCTTGTTGTAACGCTTTTATGAAAAGAGTTTCGAAATCCTTCAACTCACTTATAATTTGGTACATAAAAGGTTAGAGAATGAAAATAAAGTAGAAAATTTTTTTTCAATCAGAATAGGGAGTTACATTCCTTCTTCAGGCGAAAGCCGTAGTTATATATTCATGGCATTTAATATGCTGAGGAAATTTAAATAAGGTGCCAGGGTTAAAGTATCTTCGTCATTTAACCAAAGCTTAAAGTGACGAGATATTTGCCTGCATTAGAGATAGAAATAAACAACCGGAAACACAATTCCATTTTATGTATGTTTATAATTACTCATTGCTTTTTACTCATCTAATATGTTTGCTTTTTTAAATTCTATCTTTTTCGGATATCTTCACTTATAAAACTCATATGTAAATAGTTTGTTTTATATTTCCTTTTTTCAACCAAAGAAGTGAATTTATTTACTAATATATATTAAGGAAAATAGTTTAATAGTTACAAATAAGCTCACGGTGGAATTCTTTTTTATTGGCATTACTGTCCAAGATAGGCCTTAGCCTTCTGCACAATATACCTCCACTCCAGACAGCTGTGTCCTTGACTTTAATTTTCCAGTTGGAGACCTTTAAGATTTTAAAAGCCTTTCAAGACATCATTAAGTCAAATTTTCCTTGGTTTATTACACATGGGCTTCCAATGCAAAATCTTCACCCTTCGGTAATCACGTGATCTCTCAATATGCCCAAGTCATGAAACTCCCAGTTTTTTTTTTTTATTAATCTTATTGTATTGTTATGATTGATAAGAGCTTACAATCCATAATTAGCTTTAATTCAATAAATCATTCCAAGTCATCGACCATGATTCCACCCTGAATTATCTTGCATAGCTTTAGAAACTAATTGAGGAAGTTAGCCTTATACTTAAATCCCAACCTGGAGGATCTGACCACCATATTTGTGCACAATGGAGTTAAGGATAATGAATTAGCACTGGGATGCATAACAATGGAATAAAATATACATTTCTAAGACAAGTACACGTATTAGAGTATTTACAATTCAATTCGTGAAATACTTATATTTAAATTTTGACTTTGACTAATGATAACCGTTATTTCTACACATCTGTTTCCTTTCCTTATTTGCCATTAATTTGGGTATTTGAATAGAAAACAACTGCACCAAATGTAATTAAACATGTGTCAGGATGTTGGTCTCTGATTAACTTAAAATACAGGCTATATTTCATATCAGAAATTTGATTACAGCATTTATAGTTAATTTAAACCAGAGCGGTCGCCAAAGTCGTGGTTCGTGAGAAAAATTCACTGGTCCCCAGAAATATGTGAAATATACTTACACATCAGGATGAGTTATGTTATAAGATGCATTGAAACACAATTCATTTCAAAACAATTCGTGAAAAGCTATAAAAACGATATTTCATATACTTTTTTTTTATAAATGTATACCATTTTTTGATGATATACAGTTATTTTAATAAATGTATTTTACACTTAAAAATCCTATTAGTGGTCCGTAGGATTTAACTTATGAATTCACTGGTTCGTTTGGCGATAAAATGTTTGGCGACCGTTGACTAAAACAACATAACATCGATGTGAAATTGTTCATTTTAAGAACTTTCCTTTTAAAAATTGTCCTCTGAGTTAATTTAAATTTGGGGGTTAAATTGACACTTAAAAGCAATGAGTGCAGAATAATTATGTATGGTATTAGAACTCCCCTTTTTATAAGATTCCCAAAGTGTAATTTTTCATAAAAAATGAAGATATTCATTATTTATTTCGATTTTAAAAGAAAGTATTTTTATTCTCTGCAACGAAAGCATTTTCACTTTTTCTAATATAGTGCCTATCGAAAATGTACAGGAATGCACAGGAAAGTATCAATATTTGATAATTTCGTAAATGAAAATTACCCTCAAATGTTGCAAGCTTCATTCCATTTGATTTTAGTTAATTATATATTTTAGTTATTTAGTTTTAATACCACTGGTCTCATTTAGAGAATGTAAAACAGAAACATCAGAGATTTAAATAAAACTAATTAAGCAGCAAATATCGTTATTTTTCCAAATTGCTATTTTTATCTGAAAGCTAATTAGACATCTTCCACTGGAAAATATGACCTACCAAAGCTTACTGGTACTATCCAGTTTTGATGCTATGAAAAAGATGAAATTCAAATCATAGATTTAAATTCTAAATAGTTGATATAAATATAATAATTTATTTAGAATTTTAGTCTTTGATCATAAATAAAATTGCTAAGCAAATAAATGAATAATATATTTAAATAAATAATTTTTGAATTTCAGTGATTTACATTCGATTATAAAAATAAAACACTTTATATTACCTATATCATACATTTTTAAATTCAAAAGAACTCAAAATATTAATATCAGTTTTTTGTTTATAAACAATATAAGTAACAATTAGATTATTTTTATCTATAAATGAATAAACTTACATAAGAATTATCAGATTTTCATTTGAAATAACAACATGGTCTTCTGATATATTCAGTTTTGCTTTTTATTCTCTTGTTTAATGTACGTAGTGCTTTGTTACTTTGTATGTCAATTTTTATCAATAAATTTCGGCCAGATTAACAAGCATCATTATCTTAAAAGTGCACTTTTAACAGGTAAGTGATAAACTGCTTCATATTTGATATGTGATAAACTATTTTATTTTAAATATATGTGGCTCTTTTGATGAAATATAGTTTTTGAGAAAATAATTCTACTCAAAAACTTTATTAAAAGAAACTATTCCAAAAAAAAAAAAAAAAAAAAAAAAAAAAAAATATTTTGGATGAGTAACTAGCAAGTGATTCAACAGTATTATATTAATTTTCTTACTGAAATAAAAAATCTATAAATTATATTTAATGATAAGAATAGAAGAGAATTCCTATAATTTTCCTTATAGTAAAAACTTTTTTTGTAGTACCATTTTTAAGCAATTGATTACAAAACCGTTAAAAAAATATTTACGTATCATATAAATTTTCTTTTTAGTAAAAACATAACATAAAAATTTTTGGAAGCTTTAAATTTTAGCGACATTTTTTGATCTAGAATAGAATTGAATATATAATATTTTAATGCACATTTTAATAATATTTAAATAATTAAAAGTTGATAATATTATTCATAAATTTTATTTTTCAAATATATTTTTGTCTTGACGTTAATGAGAAACACAGAAACGAAAATAATTTATATTCCATAAAAATATGAAGTTCATTCCCGAGACTTTAAAAGAAAACAGAATTTATTACGAAATTTATATTGCATATACTTTGATATTCTTTTATCATTAAAATTTTCATGATTTAATTGGTAATAAAATACGCAAGTTATTTAATTCTATTAAA
This sequence comes from Latrodectus geometricus, assembly GCA_026290005.1. Lineage (NCBI taxonomy): Eukaryota > Metazoa > Arthropoda > Arachnida > Araneae > Theridiidae > Latrodectus > Latrodectus geometricus. The sequence continues at coordinate 5,006 of JAPDSC010055892.1, read as the reverse complement.
AGTGTTGTTAAATATGAAAGCAAAATATTATATATTTTGTAATAATAGTAATAGAGGCTTTCATATAATTAATATTATATGAAAGCCTCTATTACTTTGACTCTTACGGCCGTATTCACCAAACACGGGTTAACTTGAATGTAGCTTATCTCGGATATAACTCAACTCTAGCATGACTCGCCGATTCTTATTCACGAAGCGGGGAAATTCCCTTGTAAAACAACTTTGGAATTAACCGAACACGACATGTAAGACGGATTCTGATTGGCTAGCAATCTTGCATATCAATGCCAACAAACATATCGCTTAAGTCCGCCATTGTTTCCTGACTCAGCGCTAACACTCCGAAATCGTAGGGTTATTCTAGGGTTACATATAGGCGAGTTAATCGCTGTTTTTGTCGTGGTGAATAACGTTTCATGACTTAACTCACCCTTTACCCTGAAACCTCGTTTAACTCTCGTTGGTGAATACGGCCATTAATGATTAAAAGAATGAATATGTTTCATAAAAGTATCTAAATTACTGTTCATTATGTATTCGACCCAAATAAGATGCACGCTTTGACACTAAATAGAATGCTCAATAGCTGAAGAATTTTACAAGAATTTTTAACATCCAATTCAGAAAACTTTTCCCCTTTGGTAAACCGAATTCATGAGTCACAAGTTTGTAAAACAGGTATGTAATTGTTCACATCACACAAACAAACAAACAGAAAGAAGAAACACAATGTCCATCGCTCATTGAGCAACAATGAAATAAGACAGAACTTGGGAAACTGCCCTACAAAGAGTAAAGTCCTTCCATGGGATAGCTAAGCATACAGAAGACAGAGAAGCAATTATGTAACAGTTGTATAATAACTCTTCTTTCTAATTAAAGATAATAAATCTACTAACTGATAAGAAATAGCATTATTATTGCACTCTGCAACGTCTAGCACTAGCAAGCTTCTATATACTTAGCACTAAGTTGGGCTCTACGAGTTAGATAGAAGCAACAGTGGGAGTCTTCACAATTTAGAAACAGGGACGAAGTAGAAGACTCCCTAGTACTTGGCCTGGTATCCACAGAGGTATCATTTCATAAGGAGGATATTGCAATCACGACATATCTAAAGTGCCCCAGTCACTATTTGCGAACATGATGGTTCTTTGTTTGGGTCGGGATTCGAGCCCACTACCTTCCTATATCGAGAACGAATGCCCTATCTAACCAGGCCATAGCGGCATCATAAGACATGGCATTAGTGCCTGGTAGAATGAACTTTAAAAACTATGCAATAAGAGAATAGACAGAAAAGCGGAGAAGTAAAGAAAACGAAATCAAGTAAAGAAAATAAACCGGATAGTTATCCGGTTAATAGTATCAGTAATAACTGTATGGGTAACAACTTTATTTATCATTATTATATATTTTTTGTATATGAATGTAATTGTTTTAATAAGGTTTAACGCGCCATAATAAATGTTTTGTTTTGTAAGATTATAACTTCCATTTTTCGAACATCTTACAATTATTAATTTTACATTGTACAACAATCATTAAAATCGAATCAATGACATTCTACTAAGAAAAGCATAATCCAGTCCCACTACAATGAGAAACCATGAAAATATAACACTTAGACTCAGCATGGATTTGAACTTGAGATTTCTGCTCTGAAAAAGTTGTAAACCATGGTTTCTTAAGCTTTTTGGTTGTGGGAGCCTCATAATATTTACAAAGATTTTATGTGAGATCTATCCATATGTATTGTGAAAAACGTATGTACGAGCGAATGAAATAGTCTGTTTACTCTTTTTTGTATTGTAACATACTTTTTAGTTTTAGGTTATTCACTTTCATTTTCAATTCTAAAACATGAAACAATATGAAAATTTCAAACGTAACACTTAAAAATACATTGCATTTCTGCGCCTAAGAGATCTTTAATTTTAACACCCATTCCTTTGTTTCATGGTAATTCAAATCAATTAATTTGCTTCGTCTGCTTCTAATTCAGACTGACAGGCGTCCCTTATTTCCTCAGTTAATAAATTCTAACAACACAATTGCTGAAGGATTTTTTTTTCATATTTCGGATTTATTTCCTTCGAAATGAACATTCAAAATGTCAGAAATAGTAATCAGTTCATTCGATGAAAAATTATTTTCAATAACTAACATACGATATTTACAATGAAGAGATATTAACAATTAATCATCTTCTTCATATTAACATGAAAATGAGATTCTAAGTGACGGTGAAAGGAGCAGTCGTCTTGTTGTCATCCAAGGTAAAGTAATACAACGTCTTCGAATAAGTTTCGTCTCCTCTCGTTGTTATTCTTCACTTCACTTCATCTTATAAGGACAAGGCAAGTAATTTATGGAGACTACTTCTTATTATGATCCCACAAGCGCCCATCACAACTAAAACTGACCTAAGCACCCGTCTAAGAGGAATCCTGAAATAAAAATGAATGAAAACAGTAAAATATTCAATAATAATAATAAAATATCATTGTCAATTCTCGCCTAACGTCGCCTTCCTCGAATCTCAGATTTCGTCATGGAGAATAGAGAATTAGAGGCGGCATCTTTATTCACGTCATTTGGCGTCTTCAAAAAGATAAATTCTTTATAAAACCGCGGTGGTCTAGTTGGTTAGGGCGTCGTTCTCGTTACCAAAAGGTGGTAATTTTGAATTCCGGCTTAGCCGAAGATCCGTCGTGTTCACTAATGGCGACTGGGGCACGTAAAATATGTTGGGTCACAATGTCCTCCATGTTCCCATTCCAAATTAATACCTCTGGGGGTGGTTGGAGCCAGGCTATGGGTCTTCACTGGTTTCAATTTCAATTGGAAAATACAGATAGTGCTGCCATCTATGAGCCAAAAGTCGTATTTCCACATTCGTATGCGGGTGCTCTATTCAAAAACGGAAGACGCTCTTTCTCTCTGACTTATTTCTCCTAGTCTCTTAAAAGGCGGGCTTGGCGCTGCCAAGTGTCATTAGAAATAACAACAACAAATTCTTTAGGATAACATTAGGGGTAGATGTCTTGAACACACCAGTTTCTTGTTTATAAAAATAATAAAAAAAAGTCAGCTTGAAATATAAAAAGTTTCAGTCATAAAATAAGTCAGTGTTCCAGCATAAAAATGTTAAAATTAGGAGTTGGTCCGCATTCGTCTTGTTTTCTTCTTAAAGGTTTTCGTTTTGAAAATTTGTTTCTTAGCTTAGCTTCTTTTCTAAGGTTATCGCGGTTATTAATGAAATCTGTTTGGATTTCTGGGTCTAAATTTTTAATTTTAACGTTATTCTATTGTTTCATAATAATTCAGATGGTGCTGTACCGATATTTCTATGAAAAGTTGAGTTTATAACTTATTGGACATTATTGGCATGCTATTACCATTTAGCTGGCTTGTCTATTGACAGTTTGGATAAATCGGATATTATACAAGAGTTATGGCGATATACTTGACCATTGGCTTTGGGTGGTAATCTGATAATTTCGAGTTGAGTTCAGTCACTAATCTTGCACGACTACATCACACAAACCAGGGGATATTGGATCCTCTACAATATTTATCGTTACTTTTTCGTTAGGCTCAAACATCGAACTTGTTAATTGCAAATACCACAAGGATTCAAAACCAAATTAATGAGGTTCCTTGGCTAAATATTTGAATCTATTGATAATCATATATTATTGTCAATACAGGCTTGAGAGGGGCTTAAATATCTCATAAATTGGGAATAACAACTTAATCAAGGTTTGTTATAAAAAAAACTCTTATTCTTCATTTTGATCGTGTTAAAAACTGAATATAAAATTTCACATTATGAGAAAAACAGTTCAAAATAAAATAAATGTAAGTTACAAAGAAAGAAGCAAGACAAAATAGTAAATAAGAAATAAATATTTTGCTAGTTTATTTATTTATTTTGGAATGTCATGAAAAAATGTTACGCGAAGCGAAAAGTAATCAAAGATAATATATGGCAGATAATTTTTTGACAATACTGATATTGTATTTAGAAATCCATGAAATAAGAAATTATTGTCTAATTCGAAAAATACCGGCTTGAGAGAGATAAGTCTTCATTGACAAGTCTTAGATCTTTAAAATAAACAATTTAGTTATAAGTTGCCGTATTGTGCATTTTTCTAGGAATTGTTGGGTCGGTAAAGGTTCGATTGAGCAAAATATAAAGATAGATCTCTTCCTTTTAAATATAGTTCCTCTTCATAAAAAATAGCAGGTTTGCGAAGCTATTTTAAAAATCAAGACAATATTTTTACCAAATTATTCTATGTTTGTACATTTTATTAGTATAATGGAGATCATTTTCTACAGATGATTAATTGATTTTTTCTACTCCTGAAGAAAATGAAAGTTAGTTGAGAAAATAAATAAAAGGTCAAAAACATGACAATGACAAGTTTAAAGATACGACACACGATGCGAAATAATTAATTGGAAGTAGTTTTCTTTTTTTTCGTTACATTTTTTATTTAAATTTAAGAACTTTAGATTTTTTTAGGTTTGTTTATTTATAAATAAAAAGTTACATCTTTCCGATATAATTATACTCAACTATATATTTATCATATTTTCATATATTAGGTTGGGGAAAAAGTAATCCATTATTTTTTCGGTAGACGTCTGTAATGATCGATATCTCGTGAGGTATCTATCAAACAATTTCAGATTTATGCTCGTTGGAAAGGTGACATTTGACACTAAAATATCCTCTTGCGGTTTTTTGTTTGATTAATTGAGTTATGAGTACAAGGTTTTAAAAATAGAAGACAACAAACAGAAAATTCGATACATTTTAGTTTTTCTCTTGTAACGGCGAAAAAGATAGCCGGATGGCTAAAATTGTGAAAGGTGTTTATCGTCCTATGTATGACTGTAACAACCAGTTACGCACAATTTTGGTTTCGTCGATTCCGTTTGGGTATTTGGATGCTAAAGATGCACCTCGCATGGATACAACATCGTCG